>JAANYP010003420.1:0-50347 GCA_020465985.1 Centrapalus pauciflorus
ATATTATGGATCGTGAGTAGTTTATTATTCACCCGCTTGGGATAACGAATTCTATGTATTAGTTGGTATATTATTGGATTGATTGATGGGTTTTGGTTTATATTTGTCGGATTGTTGATTATATCATGTTTTCTTGTTAAAAATCAGATTTATATTAATCTTTTAGCATTGTTTTGCGGTAATAAAGTGTTAATTAAATCTTCGTTTTAAAAAGAATGATGCTTTGAATGAAAAATTTAACAGTCAATTATCCCTTCTAGGCATTGTATTGCGATAATGATTTGATAGTTGATTATTAAACTAGAAATTTTTATGCGTTTGTTAATTCTTATGCATTGTGTTGGGATAATAGGGTTGACAAATCGTAAAGTTTGATTTTTAAAGTAGCGAAGTTAATTTGTTGGATTTCGGTATTAATCGATTATCTTAAGACATTGTGTTGCGATTATAAGATTTATTGGTTGATATTGGAGTTTCGATGAGTTGCTTTGTTTTCATCACATGGTTATAAAGATTAAATATTTTAACTTGAAGTAATTAATTAATCGGTAAAGTAAAACAAAATCCGAGCTTAATTGAATTTATAATTGGTTATCAATCGATTTGTTTTTAGTCAGTCAATTTAATCCATCGCCAATTAATCGTAGTTTTCTAATTCCAAGTGGGTGACACTTTCGTAATATAAGAGTTTCGTAATTTTAATTTATTATCGTCATTTACTTGCTTAAGTCAATTCTGCTTTGATTCTACTTTTGTTAGTTTGGTTCGTATTATATAGTAGTCATTACTTGTTGCATCCGTGGTTAAGTTTAATTAGTGTTTGTCGGTATTAGTTTTTATTTAATTTAAAAAATCCAAAAAAAAAAACAAGTAGATTAACTTTATTCTTGTGTTACTTAGTTTGAGTTAGTTATTTAGTTAATTGTTTTTATCGTCTTAGTTGTTAATTCCATCAAAAAGGTCTGAAATAACTAAATATTGGTTTAGGTTGTAGTATTGGAGTCTTCGATCTTTATTCCGTTTCATGAGTTCGATAAATTCTGGGTGATTCTTAAATCTATATTGCACAGGATTGGTACACTGCCAGTTGTGTAATTTATACTTTGGGTTCATTTAGACATTAAAACATGAGGTGTGTTTTGCACGCGTCACTGTTGCTATTGTGCCTTCCACCCAAGCTGTTGATTAATCGAATGTGTTTCTGAAAGTTCTTCTTCCAAAAAGGCTAAAAAGAGAAAATGCTATAAATGTGGGAAGAAGACACACATGGCCAAAGACTATCCTGAAACTGAGGACATGAGGCATGTTGACTCTGCTAGTTCCATCATTTTTAAAACAAG
The DNA here is from genome assembly GCA_020465985.1 of Centrapalus pauciflorus. Lineage (NCBI taxonomy): Eukaryota > Viridiplantae > Streptophyta > Magnoliopsida > Asterales > Asteraceae > Centrapalus > Centrapalus pauciflorus. The sequence continues at coordinate 1,341 of JAANYP010003420.1, forward strand.
CAGTGTTGGAAGTAACTTAGTCAATGAGAGTGGTATCCAAACTGATACCATTCAAATAGGAAATATTAGTGTGGATATTACTAGCCCATCAACAAATGTTGATGAAGTAGGAGAACTCATCACTATGATGAGTTCCCCTAAAAGTAACTAATGTTTTCCTATGACACTCTGCAAGACAAACCAGGTTTGGTACTTGGACAGTGGCTGCTCAGGACACATGACAGGTTGTAAGGACCGGCTGAGTGATCTTTGGCCTGAAAAGGGGCCAAAAGTCACCTTTGGTGACAATGTACAGGGATCTACAGAAGGATATGGAACTCTTCAAGCTGGTGATGCAGTGTTCAAAAGGGTAGCGTATGTGGTTGGGCTGAAACATAATCTTGTTAGCATAAGTCAACTGTGTGATGCTGGCTACAAGGTTAACTTTGATGAGAACCTGGGTTACATATTGGATCCCCAAGGCAAAGTTGTGCTGTGTGCTCAACGGAAGAAAGGTGTATATGTTGTGGACATGAAATCTGCTGATCCCATAACTGAGACCTGCTTTCTCACAAGAACCAATGCAGAGCTTAACTGGTTATGGCACAAAAGGCTGTCACACCTGAACTTCAAGAATATCAACAAACTCTGTAAGAAAGAGTTGGTAACAGGTTTCCCTTCTATAACTTTTGTTAAGGATAAACTCTGCACAACTTGTGAAAGAGGCAAGCAGAGAAAATCATCTTTTAAATCCAAGCACAATTTTTCTAATTGATACTCCTCTTTTCTTAATCCACATGGACTTGTTTGGACCAGTCAGTGTCCCAAGTCTAGGTGGAAGACGATACACTCTAGTAATGGTTGATGAGTTCTCTAGGTTTACATGGGTGATCTTTCTGAAGAGCAAAGGAGAGGCTGCTAGAGAAATCATTGGATTTATCAAGAAGATGGAAATGCTAAACTCTGCTCAAGTAAAGCAGCTTATAAGTGATCATGGTACTGAGTTCAAAAACAGTACTCTTGAGGACTTCTGTGAAGAAAGAGGGACCTCACAAAACATTTCAGCAGTAAGAACTCCACAACAAAATGGTGCTGCTGAAAGGAGAAACAGATCCCTCATTGAAGCTGCTAGAACCATGCTGTGTGCATCTGGTTTACCTTCATCATTCTGGGCTGAAGCTGTCAACACTTCCTGCTTCACCCAAAACAGATCCTTGGTGGTGAAAAGGTTCAACAAGACTCCTTATGAGCTGCTCAAAGGGAGGAGACCAAACATTAGTTACTTCCATGTGTTTGGATGTCCCTGCTTCATTCTGAATCAAAGGGACCAACTGGAAAAGTTTGAACCCAAAGCTGATGAAGGTGTGTTTGTTGGATATTATACTATCTTTAAAGCCTACAGAGTATACAACAACAAAAGAAAGGTGATAGATGAATCTATCAATGTCACCTTTGAAGAGTCCAGGAGTGCCTCCACCAAAGCTGTTCCAGAATCAGTTTCAGGAGAATTCAGCTTTGATGATCTCATGCATTCCAACAGTGAAGAGAAGGACTCAAAAGCTTCCACTACATCCAGAGTGGAACCTGCTAACCATGATGGGGATGATTATGTTGATACACCCTGTGTGAATAAGTGTAATGACTTAATTACAACTTTATGTCCTGAACCAATCAATGCTGATTTTCCTGGATCCTCTGCTGATATGTTTAACAATGGAGAGTCATGCTCAACAAGTGAACAGGCTCAAGATATCAGTGTGTCTGAAAATCTTGAGAGCTGCTCAACAGGATTCGTTGAAGATGAAAACAACTCAGGAGAATCCTCATTGAAACAACAACCTAAGTGGATCAGGTGTCATCCCAATGAACAAATAAATGGTGACATCAACAAAGGGCTGCAAACAAGATAGGACAGCTTAGGGAACTTCTGTATGTTCTCTAGCTTTGTGTCCATGATGGAGCCAAATAAAGTGGATGAAGCACTTAAAGATGTCAATTGGATCACTGCCATGTAAGAAGAGCTCAATCAGTTTGAAAGAAATAAAGTATGGAAGCTGGTCCCTGCTCCTAAAGGGAAAACTATATTTGGCACCAAATGGGTTTTCAGGAACAAGATGGATGAGCAAGGTCATGTCATTAGAAATAAGGAATGACTAGTTGCTCAAGGCTATAGACAGGAGGAAGGAATAGACTATGATGAAACATTTGCTCCTGTGGCCAGGTTAGAAGAAATTTGTTTGTTTCTAGCCTACGCTGCTCAAAGAGCATGAAGGTATTTCAAATAGATGTGAAGAGTGCATTTTTGAATGGTAAGCTGCAAGAAGAAGTCTATGTCAAGCAGCCTCCAGGTTTTGAAAATGAACATCATCTAGGTTTTGTCTATAAGTTGGACAAAGCTCTGTATGGTCTAAAACAAGCCCCTAGAGCCTGGTATGACACTCTTACTGATTTTCTTATGAGCAATGGTTATTCCAGAGGTAAAGTGGATACCACACTGTTCATAAAGAAGGTGAAGTCTGATATTATGCTTGTTCAAATTTATGTGGATGACATAATATTTGGTTCTACAAATGAGCAGTTATGCAAGAATTTTTCACTACTCATGATATCTAAGTATGAAATGAGTATGATGGGAGAAATAACTTTCTTTCTAGGATTACAGGTTAAACAAACCTCAAATGGAATTTTATAAATCAAAGAAAGTATACTTTAGATCTTTTGAAAAAGTTTAAATTTGATCAAAGTTCTCCTATCAAAACCCCAATGGCAACCAATGTAAAGTTTGTAAGGTCTAAGACTGCAAGATCTATCTAGACGCGGATCCGTGAACGAGTGCGGAATCCTCGTTGACGGTTAGACGGACAACTCTCAACCAACGGAACACGGAGACTATTAGACGCTGAACGAACGACACACGAACGATCCTACGAACTAATTCTCTCCGAAACGGCACTCAACTAGCTGATAAACTCGAGATCGCCTTTCGCTTAATTCCTCACGAATTCTGCTAAAAGTCCTCTAATGATTCGAGTCTATCCCTAATTATAGACCCTGATTCGAGTCTGTTGTGGGCCAAGCTCGAATCTGGCCCAAGGCCCATTCGAGTCTGTCCACAAGACACTCTCGAATCTAGCCTTCGTTCGAATCTATGGTTACATTCGAATCTATCACAGATTCGAATGTCAACCCATATATAATTCAAATCTAGCCTTTTACATAAACAACTAAGTGATGAAACTTACGTTATTACCTTATGATTGATTTTATCTTTGAACTTTATGTTTGAACTTCTTGTAATACGTTACATCAAGTTCCAACACACAAACACCGATAAATATCAACCATAAATAACATATATAACAAACACTTGTTAATTCTCAATACTCAGAATATTACTTAAACCAAAATGCTGATCGATTAGACTGCTATCGTCACACAGGGTGTACCGACAGACTCCCCCTTGACGATAGCTTCTAATTATTTACATCAAATTTAAGTACTAGAGCTATATATACTACTGCCTGCATATAATCCAGCATCTATACAAACTTTAACTACCTTTTGGAACTTCCTGGCTTCAGATCTCCATGGTTAAGTAAAGAAGATAGGCTGATCATGAAGCTTTTTTAGGTCGTCCTTTGATAGGTTTATCAAATGCAGTGGATCATATACCTTCAAAATGACCTGCTCGTCTTGATCCTCCATGATGGCTTCAGCAGTGTCAATCTCGAGGTACCACCATTTCATGTTGCTCAAAACGTTCTGTGGCATCGATTTCATTGGCACTTTCTTTAGACACCTCACAGGTTTGTATACCATCCTGGCACATGGCCTACCTGTATGAGGATCTGTTCTCGACTGATCCTCGACCCTCTTTCCGGTCCTTGGCTTGAGTCGCTCGAACTTTCCTGATCTTCCTTCTTTCCTTATAATTCTTGCCACGACTTCAGCGTACGGGTCTTCGCCTATATTAATCAGTTCCTTCCAAGCTAGCTCCTTAACCTCAATCTTGGGCAGAGAGTTGAACGCTCTCAGTGTTCGCCTCAAGTATTGAAGGCCATCTCTTCTTTTCAAGATAAATAGCTGCAGTTCTTTGTCAAAGAACCAGCTTATAATGCCTCCTGAGAAGCTTCCAGCACCTGGAACTCTCATTTTCTTCTTCATCTTCAACTGATCTTTCTTTTCCTCTTTCTTGAACCAAAGATTTATCAAGTCAGCTCTAGATGGCTCCTTCTCGGCCTCTTCAAGTTCTTTGTCCTCGACTAAGGCTACCTTGATATAGTCAATGTCAATCACATTATGATTTTGTCCTTCATATAGCTCCGTGACCGGTTGTGAATTGATTATCACTTCATTGACATGATCGTCTTCATCATCCAACACTTCATCGTCTGATTTCCAGTCCACAACCTCCTCTGGAATAAATTCTCCTTCTTCTAACTCTTCTTCTTCATCGTCAAAATCCATAAGCTCTTCCTCTATGTCCTTCAGTGCATCAATCATGTCACTGTCCAGAAACCTCGAGGAACCTGCTTCTTTTCCAGATCCTCCTACTTCTCCTTCTGTACTCGGCTCCCCCTGAATTTGTGTAGCTTGAGCTGCAAGAAAATATACAGACTCATTTTCTTTATTTGCACCGGGATCATTGCCTTCATCATCATTATCTCTTCGCTGCACCTCCTGATCCTTACAACTTGTCTCCCCCTGAGTTTGTAGATTTTTCATGAGTTGCTCAAGGAGGGACCTCATTGATCGGATCTCTGAAGACTGGTCAGCAATAAAAGATTTTAACTCTGTGTTTTCGTCCCTTACATCTTCCACAATTTTCTTCAGCTCGGCATTATCTCTATCAAGATTTGCATTATGCTCCTGGAGCTCGCCTACAGCCTTTGTGAGGGTTAGGATTTGCACATGCTGAAAGTCAACACGTCCCTTGAGTTGCATGAATATTTGATTTTCAGTATATGCGGCTGACGTAGATGGAATGGACTGAATGGGAGATGGGATGAATGGTGGTGGAATGTATGGTTCATGATGCTGAGGTGGCGGTGATGGTGGAGCTGTGGCTTGTGGTTGGGTTTGGGTTTGAGGCTGAGGTTGTGCATCGGACTCTGATGATGTCCCCTGCATGAATCTGTGACGTTTGGCCCTTTGCCTCGTCACCAACGGAGCAACCTCCTCTTCTTCAAAATCTGAATCCTCAGATACCCTGTCCTCTCGCCTCCTCGAACCTCCTTCATTCACAATCAACCTCGATCCATAGGTTCCAATTTGAATTCCGGGATCTGCAGCTGCTGGTTCAGGAACTTCCTCTGATTCTGATTCGGATTCTGAAGATGTTAAGCCTTCATCTGCCCTTTCTGGCTCATATTCCTCTACATCCCGAAATACATCATCTTCATCTTCTGGGGGACTAAGCAGCTCACCCACTAACGCTGCTGCAACATCTTCATTGGCATGGGGACCAGATGCACATATTTCCTCCAGGGTTTGAGCAATCTGCTCAGATTCGGGAACTGCACTTGAAGTCTCTGCTTCTTGTGCTTGGGGCTGGTCGCTCGTAGAAGGCCTTGACGCCTGGATTTGACTTGCGGCTGGCCTCTGTCGTCGTCTTGGATCACGCGGCTGAGCACGCGGCTGTTGCTGTTGTTGACGTTGCTGTTGTTGTTGCTGTGGTTGAATCTCAACGACCCCAGCCCAGTTGGCATCTCCCGGGGCGTGAAATTCCCTATCCACAATCGCTCCAAACAATGGACGAGCCACAGGAACAGCCAATTTTCCTCGATGTGAGGAACAATCAGCGAAAATCCATTTGTCCATAACATTAACACTCAGAGAGTCATTTGACGGCGGCAAGTCTGGCAAGAAATGCCTAATCAGCATCATAATGAATCTAGGGTACAGCAAAAATCTTTCCCTTTCTGGAGCCGCAATCTGATGAACGAACTCCGAGAAGAACATCTGCGAAAAGCTAAACTTCCGATTATACACCAATGCAATAACCCCAGATTGGATCTTTGACACTATGTAATCAAATCCAGCTTTCTTCGGCGCAAAACAGACCATGAATATGTGCACCAAGAATCTCCATTGCCCAATCAGGCCACTCTTCATATACGACGACTTCGCAACATCCAAACTGTATCCCATCCTCAGAAACGCAGTCTGCCTAATACTTAACGGGAAGTCAATAGGCCCATCTTCTTGTTCCTGAGATCCCAACTGCAGAACCTGACGCAACATGTCTGCAGAGAAGACTAACGGCTGTCCAGCGATTCTGGTTCTTAGAACTGTCGGGGTGACAGTACAATCAACCTGTAAATGGTCATAAAACTGCCGTACATACGAAATGACTATTGGAATGTTATGATACAACGCATAGCTAATCCTAGATTCAGCTAGGAAATCCAAAACTTTGCGAAAACCCTGCGCCTCAGGGATATTATTATCAGGATTAAGGACCATATTATGCTTTGGGACAAAAGCTCGAGCCGCCATATCTGCACAATAAACAAAACTGTTAGACTCATTAAAAATCAATAAACTTGTTTAAATTCAAATTTGTTTTATTTTGTACTTGATTAAATACAAAATGTAACACAATTAAATTTCCACAAGTTTAATAAAATTTAAATTAAACAAAGTAAATAAAGTACAGATTCGAAAGTAACAGATTCGAAGTGTCCATATTCGAGTGTAATGGACAGATTCGAAAAGTCCCTATTCGAGTCTAATGGACAGATTCGAATATCATGGTCATCTCGAATCTAATGACAGATTCGAGAAACCCATGAACATATTCGAATCCAAGAATAGACTCGAAGCCCCGTCGGTCCTTCTTTCACCAAAAATCCAAGATTTTAACCGTTTTGAATTTAGTAATTCACATACATTAGTTCAACTAGGTTCTAATCATTGATTTATGCTTTTAATTTGATCTTTTATAGGTCCAAACTTGGTAATTTAGCAAAAAACCCTATTTCGACCCACAAAACTTCAAAATTCGATGTTTTAGCCTAAAATTGTGTATAAAACTACACAAATCTTGTACAATCCGGTTGATTATACCTAGATGTATCTGTAGAATCGAAACACCAAGTAAGAGACTCGACAAAATGTCGTTTAGGAGAAATACGATAGATTCGAGAATAGAATCGAGATCGCCGCAGTAGACTCGAGTGTATAGATTCGAAAACAGTAAGGTCTTAAATGACTTCACTGTTGACCTATTTATACCACCAACCCTCGATTCTAAACATAGACTCGAATTTACTGACAGATTCGAAGTCTTACCGCTTCGAGTCTGTCTTAGATTCGAAATCACCAATACTTAGAAAAATTTTCGAAAATTTTGAAATAAATTCAACTTTTCCAACTTTTTTCTACGGTATCGTGTAACCAGATAAACTATGCCAATTCTTTTACCCTAAGCTCAAGATAGTTCACACATTGTTTATTTTATCCAACTTTGAATGCACCCTCAGTAACTTTTGACCTTTTACCTAAGTAAAAATGAAACTAAACTAAAATAAAATAAACTAAGGTAAAAATAAAAATAAAGATAAAATAAAATTTTAACCAAAAAATTTATTCTAGACTTAAGCTAAACTTAAAGAATTTACAAGCTAAGCTAAATACTGAACAACATATTTTTGATGAGTATAGTCTAAGAGAGGTTCAATCAGATAGCGATGTCCGATACTAACTTTCAGTACTTAAACTTTCACACTTAGGAATTTTTTGAATTCCTTTGATTGTTTGTCGTGACATACCCATTTAGCCGATTGTTGGTATTTTACCCCTTTAAACATTCTACATTTCGGAATATCCCTTGGCCCTTTTATTTATCAGGAAATTATCTTACGTGACTCAGACATAGACATACTTTTATGATCAAGGCACACAGACAAAGATTCTAACTTGTTGATATTTGCAAACTTTCTTTAAAAGACAAACATCGGACACAGGTCTGTATTTTCATACAACAGAGTGTCTTAGTTCGACTTAAGGTTTTCTTTTAAAGTTAGCAGATAGTGGTGACAGGTCTGTACTGACGTACAACAAAGCGACATGTCTGCTAACCCGAATCTAAACAGAGACAACAGGTCTGTACTTACGTACAACAGAGTTGTATGTTTTCGACTCTTAGTTTTACATGATATTTCTATTCTTTCCATTTTCAGATGTATTTGATGTTGCCATACATCCCCAGAAAGTTTGCATACCTCATTTAGACTCAATGTTTGTATGTCTTGTACATAAAAATTAAGACCGATTGGTCGTACATCTAAGTTAGTGACACGCTTGACTTTTTCTAGAATATTTTATTAAGCCTTGAGATTCCCTATATGTATTATGCCTACCAACACATCAAACTAAATAAAGTATAACACTTAGGATTTAGTTGCATTATGTGTGAAAGCCTAAATACTTAGAGTCTGTAACGACGGTGCTAATTTTCATCACTTTGAACCTATGTATCTAAGACTTAACTCCTTTTTCTGATATTCTCCTTTTTTGTATTTTTGTAATTTTCTCTCTTTTTTCTTTTGTTTTTCATAAGAAAAGCAGTAAAATGAGTTAACCTACTAACTTACTAAAAATAGAAACTTACTAAAAATAGAAACTTTCCTAAATTAGCAGATTACTATAAAGAAAGAAATACTAAGACTCTAAAATAAAATAAACTTACTACTACTACGGTCAAATTACTCTGGGTTGCGCATTCCATTCAGTTGAACTAAATACTCAAACCGTGACTTATCAAACGCTTTGGTAAATAGATCTGCATTACTATCTTCTGTTGCCACTTTTACCAGTTTGATTAAGTTCTTTTCAGCACAATCACGAATAAAATGATGCCTTATCTCTATGTGCTTTGTTTTGTTGTGTTTGACCGGATTATTAGTTATAGCAAGAGTAGACTGGTTATCTATCCTAATTGGAGTTTGAGTGTAAGCCAAACCGTAATCCCGCAATTGTTGTTGTATCCACAGAACCTGTGAGCAGCAACTACCAGCAGCAACATACTCGGCCTCGCACGTTGAAACGGCTACCGATGTTTGTTTCTTGCATTGCCAGGATACCAATCTCCCTCCTAGGAACTGACACCCTCCAGTCGTTGATTTGCGCGTCAAGCTGCATCCTCCGTAATCAGAATCCGTGAACGCTTCCAACTCTAGATCTCCCTCCGCGTGATACCAAAGACCCAACTTCGGTTTCGACTTGAGGTATCGTAGAATCCGCTTCACAGCCTTCATATGCATCTCCTTCGGATTCGCTTGAAACCTAGCACAAATACACACAGCAAACATTATGTCAGGTCTTGAAGCAGTTAAATACATTAGTGACCCAATCATGGCCCGATATAAAGTCGGATCCACATCGGTATCACTTTCAGTACCCGGCCTGAGATTGTGATTCACTTGAATCGGCGTGCTGAAGTGGGCAGTCAACTTAGTTCCCTCCATCCCAAACCGTTCTAATATGTCATAGACATACTTAGTTTGATGGATAAACATCCCTTCCTTCTTTTGGTCAACTTGTAACCCTAAAAAGAAATTCAACTCCCCCATATCACTCATCTCGAACTTAGACTTCATCACCTTCTCGAAATCTTTGCACATCTGTTCGTCTGATGAACCAAAAATGATATCATCGACGTACACTTGTACCAAGATAAAGTGATCGCCCTTCCTCTTAACAAACAAGGTACTATCTATCCTACCCCTTTCAATACCATTTTCTAAAAGATGGTTGGATAGAGTCTCATACCACGCCCTAGGTGCCTGATGTAATCCATAAAGAGCCTTATCTAAGCGATATACTCTATCAGGATATTTTGGATCTGTAAATCCGGGCGGCTGTTCTACATACACCAACTCCTTCACTTTCCCATACAGGAAAGCACTCTTAACGTCTAATTGATATACCTTAAAGCCCTTGAAGGAGGCAAACGCTAGAAATAACCTAATGGCTTCCAGCCTTGCTACTGGTGCAAAAACTTCATTGTAATCGATTCCTTCCTCTTGGTTGAAACCCTTTACAACTAATCTCGCCTTGTTGTGCGTGACTATACCCCGATCGTCTCTTTTGCACTTAAAAACCCATTTGGTTCCTATTGCAATCTCCCCTCGAGGTAACGGAACTAACTCCCACACTTCTAGTTTCCTAAACTGTGAAAGTTCTTCCTGCATCGCTTCAACCCAGGAGTTATCCTTAAGTGCCATTTGCACATTCTTAGGCTCTACTTGCGATATGAAACATGAATAAAGACATGTGTGATATGCCTCGGAGTCGTTTATCATCGACAACAACACGGTGTTGTTATTTACACTACTCCGAGTCTTCACACCCTCGTTAGGATTTCCTATGATGCTTTCTATTGGATGGTTCTTGTTAATCCTAGAGGTCTCTATTTCATCAACCCTTAGATTATCTCCTAAGTTGGATCCTATTTCACCTAATGGCGGAACAGGCTCAGCTTCTACATTTTCCTCCTCACAGACGTTTTCCTCAGAATTGGAACTCGATGCTTGAGACTGATTCTCAGTTGTAGGTGCTTCCTGATCAGCAACTTCTGGAGATCCATCTACAGTCGCAGTAGGCTCGGATGTAGATTCGAACGTGGTCCTCGGAAAGATTTGGCCATCGTCGTTCAGATGCAACGTCGCCATGTCCTTCTCGATTGTACCTGCATTATCATCCAAAGGAATGTTAAATGACTCAAATAACTTATCATAGTCAAATATCCATTCCGGACCAGTTTGGGGTTCATGTGTATAACTTGTGACTTCAATGTTATACACAATCTCCACAGTACCAGTTGTTTTGTTAAACACCCGTTTGTTTGGTGAGTTTGGCACATAACCTAGGAAGTATCCTTCGTCAGCCTTTTCACCAAACTTCGGTTGATGTTTTGTTCTTAAAAGTGTGCATGGTACTCCAAACGGTTCGAATCCAGTTAAGTTAGGTGGCCGTTTATTCAAAATTTCATAGCATGTTTTGTTCAATGATTTGACTGTAAGGACTCGGTTTAAAATGTGGCACACGGTATTCACTGCCTCCCCCCAAAACATGGTAGGAAGCTTTGAATCCGAAAGCATAGTCCTTGCAGCCTCAATCAAAGTTCTATTTTTACGTTCGGCCACCCCATTCTGTTGAGGTTCATATGGTGCACTGAATTGATGCACTATGCCCTTTGATAGGCAATATACACCAATTACAGTGTTTTTGAATTCAGTTCCATTATCACTACGAATATGTTTAACCCTAGTTCCGTATGAGTTCTCCACTTGGTCCAAGAACCCGATGAGCCTTGCAGCCGTCTCGTCCTTCGTACCTAAAAAGAAAACCCAAGAAAAACGTGAGTAATCGTCAGTGATAACTAAGCAGTACCAACTACCTCCGATACTCCTTTTGTTGATTGGGCCGAAAAGGTCCATGTGCAACAGATCGAATGTTGAGGCTATGGAATTCTGCTTCTTGGACTTGTGTGTCTTCTTGTGCTGTTTGCCCTTCATGCAAGGTAGACACTTATCCTCGAACTGAAAACTTTTCATGGGCACACCCTGCACCAGTCCATGCTTCGTTATGTAATTCATCTTTCTCAGGTGCAGGTGAGCCATGCGTCTGTGCCACAGTACGGATTCCGTCTCCGAAGCTTTGGATAGTAGACAAATTGGCCCCATCGAAGTCTCTGGCTTGTTCATATCCAGCATGTACAAGTCGTTCTTCCTTGGCGCCCGCATCAACACCCATTCTTCAGGAATTTTGAATCCAGGCTTTAGCACTAACGCCTCAGTGTCAGTAAATAACACCGAGTTCTTCTTATCACAGATTTGAGATACACTAATGAGATTATGAACCAGTTTATCAACGTGATAAACTTGGTCCAATTTTATTGTCCCATTAGTGACCACTCCGGTACCCGTGATGTTTCCACCCTTGTTACCAGCGAATGATACGAATCCCCTATTACCCCCCTTGAAGTCTGTGAGAAGACTTCTTTCCCCCGTCATGTGCCTGGAGCAACCACTGTCGACGAACCACTTGTTGTTTGGACCTGTAGTTATCTCCTGCACATGAAAGAAAAGAGGTTAGTTATCACGGGGAACCCAAGCCATGACTGACTTGGTAATACCATTCTCGTCCACATACGTGAACTCTTTCAAGTACCCATCTCTCCTTTCAGGTGACTTGGGCCTTTGAACTGAATTCTGTTGTGGTGCCGAGTGATTTAAGTTCACTCCTTGCCTTGGTGTAGACATTTGTTGTGGAGCTCTAGAATAATTTCTATTATATGCCATTTCTGACAGTGATCCTTGAGCTCTTACCGGTGCATATTGTCTAACTGGAGTATGTGACCTGCTAGGTGTTGTGCTCCTATAGACTTGCTGAGGTGCTGACCTAGATTGATTATTGACACGATTCAGTGAATTTGTCCTAATCACTTCCTTTGGTCCAAACTTAACCGGTGTGTTTTTCACAACTTGTTTGGGTGCGGCCTGCACAGTTTTCTCGGTAGGTTGAGAACTACTGCTGCTTGCCACACTGGGTGAGGGCTTAACAGGTGTTGGGTTCACTGTCTTAGGGGTAGCATCTGCTTCCCTAAGTGGACAGTGAGAAGCAACGTGCCCTTTCTCGTGACATCTGAAGCAAGACATCTTATCTATGGACTTTTTGGTGGTTCCCTTAGATCTAGGTGTCTCACTAGTGTCTACTTCCTTTGGTTCAGGTATGATGTCTGACTCGTCGACCTGGTCAGCCCATGAAATTTTCTGTTTTCCTGCAGGTGTTTCACTGGAGGAAGACACAAATTTCACTTTCTTGACCTTGACGGTTGAGTCAGCCACCTTAGGTGCATTTTCTACTATAGGCTCAGGTGTCGGTTCATGTAGGTCCTCTAAGTCTACTGACTTGTCAGTTTTCTCCTGAGGCTGAGGCACATAGTTCGCATTGAACGGTGGAGGAATTTCGTGAAAACCTAGACCTACTGGCTTCTTGGACTGTCTTTGGGCATCTAAGACTTTCCCTAGATTTAGGCTCGAATTCCTAAACTTTTCCAGCTTGCTATTTGCCTCTGCTACCTTAACCTTGGTCTCTGCTAGCTCTATATCCTTGTCCTTAAGACTTTTTGTCAAGGCCTCTACGTGCTCATACATAAGTTCTATCCTAACACACTGCTCACTGAGTTTGTCTTTTAGAACTACTACGTCTTGAGCATCAGCCTTAAGCTTTTCTTTTAAATCTTGCTTTATATCATTTAGACTAGCATTTTCAATTTTTAAGTTTTCATTTTGAGCAGATATGGTTTTATGTGATTCTAAGACTAGATTTAACCTATCATTAGAAGTAGCACACAAAGCACATAATTCTTGAAATAGAGAGTAAGATAGACTAACCTTAGAGTTATCAGATTCCACGTTGGCCATCTGAGCAGCAAACTCCAGCACTGTCTGATCATTCGCCTTCTCTACCCACATCGGACTGCTATCCCATGTGGTCTGCTCGTTCCCATCACATCCAGTTTCAGTAACTTCAGCCATGAAGGCTCTAGCATTGGACTCAGGATGTGAACTCCAATCATACGTACCATCTAGCTGTCGATCTGAAGTGACGTTCGATAATAGACCAGCTAGATTGGCTTGTCCAGTTGAGGAACTCGGAAGGTATCTTTGTTGGGACTGATTTTGGTATTTTCCCTGATGTTGGCTCTGTCCCTGGTATGTCTCTACCTTTGGCCTCTGGCACTCCCTGGCGAAGTGTCCTAGTCCTTGACAATTATAGCATTTCACCTTGGACTTATCAAACCCGATCCCCTTGTTATTCATCTGCAAATTCCTTCCAGTTCTCTTAATGAATCTTTTAACCCTCTGGGTCACCATGGCCAGTTGCCACTTAAGATCCATTTCCTCTAAGTCATCAGGGTCGACCTGATCGTAATCTTCGTCCCATAGAGCAGGATCGTTTATCTTTCCCTGAACGCAATTTCCATAAGCGGCCACAAACGAAGCAAGTAGATTCAGATGTTCTTTCGCCGACTTTGCGCTCATTGGCATCTTCGAATAGCTCTGACTTGTCGATGCCTGTTGGACTTGAGGTTGCGGTTCTTCCGATTTTCCGAATCCTAAGAACGCGCGATTCAAAGAGTCTTCAGACTCTGCTGGTGATGATGTCTCTCCAGAGAAAAACGCTGTAGCAGACTTCGGTTCGGCTGCTGCTGAAGATTTTGACGTCTTTCCAAAATACATTGCTGGATTCTGGACTTGCTCATAATCAGTCTCAGTTTTCAAGAGCTCGAAGTGATATGCCCTCAACGTTCCCACTATATCATCCAGAGATTGAGTGTAGTACTTGTCTTCATTCAGCTTTATCATTGCCACGTACATAGCCCATTTGGCTGGTAGGGCATCAAGAAGCTTGTTGTTCTTGTCAGTATCAGTAAACTCAATCCCGTGGCTCTCAAGTTCTGTCAATAGATGATAGAACTGGGTGATGATGTCATTCAGTTGTTCATCCTTTAACGCCTTGAAGATAGCGAACTGTTGTTTTAACAGCTCTGTACGCTTTCTCCTAACCCGAGGATTTCCCTCACACCTCTTCTCAAGCGACTCCCAAAGTTCTTTTGATGTCCTCTGAGTCCGGAATGTGTGTAGAATATCTTGCGGTAACGCCATTCGGATTAAAGAAAAAGCTTTGTTTTCAGCTTCAAAAAGTTTCTTGTCATCCTCCTTCATCATCTGGTATGACAAGACCTTTTGACGGCCTTCAACTTCAGATACTGGCGGGATGTACCCTTCATCTATGCACACCCACATGCGCATATCATTGAATCGTACAAAATCTGTAAATCGGTCCTTCCACCATTAATAGTCCTCAACTTTCATCAGCTTAGGCGGTTCGTTCGCCTTCCTGACCTCGTGGTCCATTTCTAAGAATTTCTGAAGATTAGACATCTTTTCGAAAGAAATTGAATTAACCCTTAATTAATTTAATTCGAAACTAATGTGGATTAACTCTTTCGAATCTAGATAGATTCGAATGTAATTAGATTCCAATTTATTTGGGATTAAATTCGATTAAGTGTTTTAATTCAATTAAACTCGAAATATGTCAGATTCGAGATATCCTTAGATTCGATGGTCCTTAGATTCGAAGGGGAACAAACTCGAATTTCAGCAGATTCGAAACACAGATTCGAAACAATACTAGACTCGAAATAAACTTGAAACTAATGTAGACTCGAGATCCTATTCGAATGAAGCACCAGATTCGAAACAAGGTAGATTCGAAAATCTCTGAAATTGACTCGAAAGGAGCGTATTTAGGTTAGACTCGAGATTAAAGTGAAACCCTAATTACCCCTATAGATTCGAGCGCCGCAAACTCGAAAAACGGCTAACACTTTGATTTTTTTTTTTTGACGTTTTACAGATTAAATCACTATTTTTCGAACGAAAAATAATGATTTCGATCAAAAACGTGAAAAACCACAAAGTGTTTCCCGAATATGAATTTGCTATGCTTGAAAACACGTTTTTGAGAGCAAAACCGTCCAACTAGCGTCAAGAAACCTAGAATGTATCTGATGAACACGAAGAACACCAAGAACACTCCGTAGTCTCTGATACCACTTGTAAGGTCTACGACTGCAAGATCTATCTAGACGCGGATCCGTGAACGAGTGCGGAATCCTCGTTGACGGTTAGACGGACAACTCTCAACCAACGGAACACGGAGACTATTAGACGCTGAACGAACGACACACGAACGATCCTACGAACTAATTCTCTCCGAAACGGCACTCACCTAGCTGATAAACTCGAGATCGCCTTTTGCTTAATTCCTCACGAATTCTGCTAAAAGTTGTCTAATGATTCGAGTCTATCCCTAATTATAGACCCTGATTCGAGTCTGATGTGGGCCAAACTCGAATCTGGCCCAAGGCCCCATTCGAGTCTGTCCACAATGACACTCTCGAATCTAGCCCATTCGAATCTAATGATACATTCGAATCTATCACAGATTCGAATGTCTTCCTTTACCTATTCGAATCTAGCCAATACACTTAAACACTTAAGTGATGAAACTTACGTTATTACCTTCTGATTGATTTAATCTTTGAACTTTATGTTTGAACTTCTTGTAATACGTTACATCAAGTTCCAACACACAAACACCGATAAATATCAACCATAAATAACATATATAACAAACACTTGTTAATTCTCAATACTCAGAATATTACTTAAACCAAAATGCTGATCGATTAGACTGCTATCGTCACACAGGGTGTACCAACAGAAAATCTATAAACTCACTAAGCTTTGCTTACAGATGTTGCATTAATATTTTACAGGAAAAGCCAAAGGAAAATCACCTGCAGGACCTAGTACTTAGGTCATTCAAGATCCAAGTTTTGAAGCTTTCTTAGACCACTACTCAACAAACTTTCTGGTATTGATTGGAAGACAACAAATGTAGTGGTTCTGGGTAGACTTGATGTAATGTATGATGTTATGACTAGATTAGATGTTACCTTTTTATAACTTTATTTTGAAATATGTAATCTGTATACCTTAAATCCTAATCTGTATGTACATGAAATTTAATCTTCCGCATTATAATTACCCTATCTTAGTATGGTTGATATCGTATTGCATGATGTGGGACCTAGACTCTGAGGACTGACCCGGAAGGGGAGGTCTTCACACCCACCCACTCATATACGAATCCTATAAATACCTCCGCTGCTGTTTCATCTTCTTCCTTCTCTACTACATCCATAACTTCCAATGAACCCTAAAACTCGACTAAGTGTCCAGAACTCTTCTTTCCACTAGTACAAAATGGCTCATCAAAACAACCCTTTGCTCCCAGTATACTTTGGTAAGGACGTTCAGAAACATCCTTCTGTTACCACGATGCTAACACTGAAACCCACAAACTACATAGCAAACCTAACCATTCCCAAAAACTACGTGGGGAAAGGATATGAAAATATGGTGGAGATTCTGAAGGTTCACCCTCTACACTACGCGATGACTGCATCTCCTGGTGTCCTGTACCAGGAGATGATGTATGAATTTTGGTACACCTGTGCCTATGACCCAGCAACCAAAATCATAAGGGGAACCATTCTCAATGGGACTCATACCGTTGAGATCACTATTGGTCTTATCAGGGAAGTACTTCATCTCCCTGTGGCTGAAACTTATGACCAGCCACAGCCTGAAAATGACCAAATGGGAAACCTGCTACGCTTCTGTGGTGTAGAAGAACCCAAAATTGGAGCCACACTGTTCAGGAAGGATCTCTTACCTACTTACAGCTTCTTGTTTGCCTCTGTGGTCATGTGCTTCAGTAGCAAAGTTGGTTCCTTTGACCAGCTCAGCCGTGATGAAATCCCTATAGTCCTACAGCTTGTAGATGGGACTACTCTGAAATGGCTCGGTGGATTTTCATGAACTTGAGGAACTTGGTGCAGCAAGAAACACGTCCAGCTGCTGTTAGATACCAACGGTTTCTGAGCCTCATTTTCAAGCATGTCTGTGGTGAGAACCTCTATAACTCTCAGCCTATGTTACTTACTGCTGCATTCCTAGTGATTGGGAATAGAGTTTTCTACACCCCTGTACTCCTCAATGAGCCTCCTCTAGCTACACCAATGAGGAGGTTGCTTGGTATGGTGGAAGGACCCTATACTGTGAAGGTGGATCCAGTGACTTCTCCCAAGGGAAAATCCAAATCCAGGCCCTAAGTTGTAAAAAGGGTCCTGGAATCGACTCAAGCTGAGCCTGTCCGCAAGAAGGCAAAAACAGCTAAGTCTAAGTCTGCCCCATCAGCCTCTGTGGCTGAGGGGGAGCAGGCTTCTCACCCTGGTTCATCTGTTGAACCTGAAGCCTTTGTGGCTGGTGCCTCTGTGGCACCTGAGACCATGGAACATGTTAACCCCCCTTTTTTTGATCCAGTCTCACTACCAGTCCAAACACATATCCCTGCTACTTCACCTCAATCCCCCACACTGTCACTATATTCCAGAAGAAAATCACTAGCTAGGAAGAAACAACCTACCCAAACCAGCCCCTCTGACTCTTCTCAACAAGAGTCAGTTGACAAAGAAGCAACCCATGCTGCCTCTCCTATTTTGGGGGAAGGTCCAGCATCATTGGAGCAGGCTTCACTCCAACAAGAGTCCACCCTGAGTCAGCCTAGGCCCTCTGGTTCCTCCCAACAGGAGCCAGTTGTACATATGGAGACTACCACATCAACTATTCCAGCCTCCCAATAGGCTGAGGATATTGAAAAACAGGAGTTCACTCCACTCCACACTGAGTCCACACAGTCTCCACTCCATACTTCTCCTACACAACCTGAGTCTACACGAGGTGCCAAACCTGCTAGACTAGACCATCCAATAGACCAGCCTCCAACTTCTGCTCCTAGTGATACTCCTGTTGTACACCCAACAGCTGCTGAAGGACCAACCTCCCAAGCTGATGAACCACAGGGACCAGACCATCCCTCTGGTGAGGCTGCACCTCAAATGCACATTCCATCAGCAGGCTTCACCACTGCTGATGTTGAAATGCACATCCCATCTCCCCATGATGAGGCTCCTCTAAACCAAGGTGCTGCTGAGGGAACCTCCCCAGGCTTTGATGAGGGTGCTGCAAAACAAGCATTATCTGAAAGGCCACCATCTTCTACCCCTTCTCCTGATGAAGCAGCTATAGCCACTACTGAAGGATTCATTGACCCTTCCAAGCTGGGTCATCTTACTTATGCCCAAGCTATGGAACTTCTTTCAAAAGTCACCATACCTCCTCCCTCACATCCTCAAACACCTGCCTCATCCTCATCCCATTCTCATTCCTCACCATCTACTCAATCCAAACAGTCCATCCATACTCCTCCATCCCCCAAAGATATTCCCTTGATGGATCAGCTTTCTCTGCTGAGTAACAAAGTTGCATCTTTGGAAAATTCCATGACCTCCCTACCATCAATAATCTCAGACCCTGTGTCTGCGCAGCTCAAAGGATTCTTTGATTTCTTCAAGAATTCCTTTCCAACCCCTCCCCAAGCTGATCAGTCCTCCCAGCTACTTGCACTCACTGCACAGCTGCAACATATCTCCACTACCCTCTCATCTATTCTTTCCAATCAACATCACTCTGTGTCCTCCATGACAGCTATCTCTCAACAACTGTCCACTCTCCTCACTACTTGCACTACTACCCTTCCTACTACATTAGCCAGCTTAAACACTCTCATTGTATCACTGTCCAATTTTGTGTCAGCAAACCTTGATGATGTGCAAGACTCCCTTCAGTTATATCTTGCACAACTTCAAAGTTTGTTGTTCACAGCTTCTGACAGAGAAAACCTATCAAAGCTGTGCTCCATTGCTGATTCTCAATCTACCTCTCTTCAGACCTGCCTTACCCAGCTTGCAGAGGTTAAGGACAATCTGGCTTTCTTAGTGCATAGCCTGGTTGGCCCCAAGCCTGCTGCCGAAATTGCTACTAAGCCTGCTGAATTTGATTCTTCAGGCAGACCAATTGTTGAAGGTTCTGAGCCATCTCCTTCAAAGGGGAGAAGTTATCTGCCTCAAAGACTAAGTCAAAGGGGGATAAAACCTCTTCTCCTTCTAAGGAGAAATCAGCATCTGTTGGTCAAGCAGCAGGTGCATCACAAACAGGTTCAACTGAAGATGTCTCCCATCACACTGAAGCTGTCAGCCTACTCAGGCTGGATCTTCGAACCCTGCACAAACTAAGGGGGAGGAATCCATTCCTGGGGACAGGCCAAGCAGAAGGAGGCATTTGATTCTGCAAGAAGAAGAAGAGGAAGAGGCTCCTGAAGCTGTTCCAACTGTAACACCTAAAGGAAAGAAGAACGCAATTGTAGACCCTGACCACCTAAGAGCTGCACAATTAAACTTTGACAAGGCAAGAGCTAAGGAAATGGGTGTTTCTATGGAGCAATACTATGAATACAGAGGTGAACAACGCCAAGCCATTGAAAGACTAAGGAAGGAAGAAGCCTCTGCCAAAGCTGATAGATCTTTTGCATTCAAAGAAGCAATCAAAATTAAAATTCCTTCTTTTGATGTTCAATGAAAATTGCTAGAAGCTGCTAAGGAGTCAGCAGTTGAAAAGGAAGGTGATAAGGAACAGGGTGCTCAGGTCTCACTGACCAAGTCCAAACAAGCATCCTCTGCAAGAGCCAAGATTCACTTTGACAACCTGGCAAGGAAAAACTTCTTTGATGTTGCTGAAAGAAGACTTGCCAATGAACCAATTGTCAAAGTTGTTCTCATCTCAAGAAAATGCAAACAGTGGAAGTTACAGATAACCAGAATGGGTGCTACAGGCCCAGAACTGGAAGCATATGAGTACACTAACGTTGCACAAATGGGATACAGAGAGTGGGTAGAGTTGGCAGTTGCCCTAAGCCAGTCTAAGTCTAAAATAACTAAGACTATCAGGGCATACGTCAGAAAGTTGATGGAAAGAGTAAGAGAACTTGGCCTGATCTCAGAAGAACAGATCAAGGGTGTCTCAGTGGCTACCCCCAAAATAAAGGCCATGAGAAACAAATGGGATACAGAGCTAGAGGAACTCCTGATCTTGACTGAACAAGGTGATGTAGCCATAGAAATCAAAGGAGTAGACCACAGCCTGCCAAAAGGAGTAGAACATGAAGAAGATAAGTTGATTGAAGAACCAGAGCTGAGGGTATTTTTTGTAGATCCCCATACAAAGAAGAAGTGCTTCCAAAGAGCATAAGACCTGCACAAGGTTGGTCTCAAACAGCTTGTTGCATTCAGACTTGCAAACTCCTTCAGGCAATCCATAAAGTGGAGAGCAGCCATCTGGGATCAGCTCAGAGGCTTTTATAAAAGAGGGGAGCTTCAACATCCCAGTTTCATGTTCCTCAGAGTTGAAATAGAGGAATTGGATGAAACCAGGGAACAGATTGAAGAAATGTTTGAAGAAGGAGTGCCACCACTGTCTTGAAGTCCATCTACTATCTGAGTAGGTGAAGAATAGAAGCTGACCATCAGTTGGACAGGCTTGCCATTACTTGCTCCCACCATCAACAGTCCAAATTATTGAATTTCTATGTACATTAGTTGTACTTTGTTACATCAGTTGTAACTTTTAATTTTCCATCAGTTGTAATATGCACTAGTACATCAGTTGTACTTCTGTAAAAACATGTGTTGTTTATGAAACTGATCTTTTACTTTACTTTGATGTTGTAATTTCATTTCAGCAAAATGTATTGTAAAAATATATACTGATTATTGATAAAATTAGCTTAGACTGATTATTGCAAATAGGGGGAGATTGTTAGGCACAAAAGGCCTCAGTCAAACCTGCTCTACATCTTAGGGGGAGATTTTTAATCAAACCTGTTTGATGCACTTGAAGGTATAATTTAAGGCATGTTTATGCCTTATTGAAACTTGAAAAGTGATTTGAAATATGAGTCAAAGCTGTTTACCCTGTTGCATTCGTTGCAACAAAGGCAGATTGACCAAGCTGTTCGGTCTGCTGAATAGGCTGGACATAAACTGTCTAAGCTGCTCTATTCTTCTGAGCAACTTGGACAGATTCTAAGTGTTCTGTTCTCTGTGAACATGCTAAACACTTTATGGAATATGTATCCAAGTCCTCATGTATTGTTTTTGGCTACAAGATCAGTTTACAAGTCGAAGACAAAGTGGAAAACAGAAGATGCTAAAGCTGCCTACGCTGTTTTGTTACATGAAGACAAAGAGGATATTTGAAATGGGTGACAGACCATTTCTTATATCAAAATGGCCTTAACAAAAGAAGAAAGATGCAAAGTTGACATTCCTCTTTTGGTTAAAGGCTTATGCAACAGAGACAGAAAGAAAAAAGACAAAGATTCTGCCACATGAAGACAAGTCTGCTTTTTCAGAATGTGCAGAAAAGTTGTTCTGTCTTTTTGGACATCCCACTATCTCATCGTCCAATGAAGAAGCTTCACTGAGATTCTCAGTAGGAGTATAAAAGGAAGCTTCTAAGGATTATGAGAAAACTAAGAGTGAGAAATTCAGATCGTGCATTGAAGTGTGTAATTCCATGCATGCAAGTCTGCTTGAATAAAACAGTATCGTGTGTCTAAGCTGTTCTTATTCAAGCTGTCTATCTGTGTCATGTAAAATCAGTGAGTTCATCTTAGTGAGTGTATTCATTGTATGTAGTTTGAGTGTGTCTTAGATTAGTTGAATATTGTATCTGTCATCTCAGCTTGAACCTTTCCGCAGTCAAGCTTGTTTGTAATTAACACTTGTTAATAATATACACAAACATTGAGAAAAGAGTGTTGAGTTTTAATTTGTTGTATTCACCCCCCCCCTCTACAGCTTAGCACAATACACTAGGAAACCTTTTGGGACATACAATTTGTCTTTTGGTCTTTCCACCAATCTCCAGACTCTCAACCTCTCAAATTGATTGAGCTCCTCTTGCATCGCTACTATCCAGTCTGCATCGTGAAGAGCTTCCTTCACCGATTTGGGTTCTATCTTGCTTAAAAAATTTGAGAAGAGGCATTCATTTATAATAGCTCTCCGGGTTTGTACAAAAGCAGAGGGATCACCAATGATGTTTTCAGGTGGGTGGTCCCTTGTCCATTTGAAAGAATGAGGATAAGGTTGGAGTTGGTCTTGATTGGGATTCAAGTCCAGGTAGGGTATACGGGGGATAGGTTCTGATGTTGATGGAATATCAACTAAGGTAGGGGATTCAAAATTTTAAGTATTCAAGGGAGTATCATTAGATTCTGGAGCTTGAGATTGTACATCAGTTATTGAAACATCTCAAGTATCTTCAGAAATAGGTTGATGTGAAAGATCTGAGACTACGACAAGATCTTCAGTATCCCTGTCAGGAACCAAAATTGGAACATCAGATTTGGTCTTATCAAAGTAGTCTTCATAAAAATTTTCAAACAATTTATTTAAATCATTCATATCCTCTTTCTGCTCCAATGACTTCACAGAAGTCGTATGTTTAGATTCGGGTCCTGAACTGGCTTGTCTAGGAGCCATCATGATGCCTCCATCAAATTTAACGTTGACGCTTTCATTGACGGTCTTTGTGCGTTTATTGTAGACTCGGAATGCCACTGATTCTTTTGAGTATCCAATGAAAATTCCTTCATCAGCTTTCTGATTAAATTTTCCCAAAATGTCTTTATCGTTTAAGATAAAACACCTGCATCCAAAATACATGAAAAAATTTTATATTAGGAACTCGTTTATTAATCAGCTCATATGGCGTTTTCCGAATCTTTTATTTATTATCGATCTATTTTGGGTGAAACACGCAGTAGCCATAGCTTCAGCCCAGAGGAACAACAACAAATTCGAATATGCTAGCATCGTCCTTGCAGATTCAACAAACGTTCACTTTTGTTGTTCAACTACACTGTTTTGTTGAGGGGTACGAGCTGCCGAAAATTTATGTGATATCCCAACAGAACTATGAAATGTCTCTAGGGACTTGTTCTTAAATTCTGTACCATTATCAGATCTAATGGTCTTGACAGAAAGCTGCAACTTAACTTGTATCTTGCGTATAAGATAAATTATTATCTCAGTAGCTTCAGACTTGGGTCACAGGAAGAACACCAATGTGTATCTTGAATAATCATCAACGATCACCAACACATATTTATTCTTATTGATGCTTTGTACTCGCATATGCCCGCATAAATCCATATGAATTAGCTCTAATGGCCTAGTTGAAGAATGTTCAACTTTTGATTTGCGTGAAGCCCTCACCATTTTTCCTTTCTCACAGGCCGCACACAACTGCTCCTTTTGAAATCGTAGAGTAGGTAGACCTTTTACTAAACCTCCTTTTTCAAGGATCGTCAGTTCTTTGATGTTCAGATGAGAAAGACGGCGATGCCACAACTAGGATTCTTTTGAAGATGCCTTTGACAGTAGACAAACATCATTTTTCAGATTAATGTTTGCTAAGTCTATGGAGTACAAATTTGTCTTCCTAGTTCCAGCTAGGATTTCCTTCCCTTCCCCAGATTTTATGCTACATCCATTAGCCTTAAAATTGACTTCCAACCCTTTGTCGCACAATTGGCCAATACTGAACAAATTGTGGCCAATACCATCTACATAAAACACCTTCTGAATGGTGATCTAATCGTATTCCACACTTCCATAGCCTCTGATCCAACAGAATTGATCGTTGCCGAATCTGACCATCCCACAGAATTTGTCCAAAAAATTCATGAGAGTGTCTCGCTGTCCGGTTATGTGCTTGGAACATACAGAGTCAAGGTACTACACACGATTTACCAACAAGATGAAGTAAAACATGAGGTATTCACTTATAGTTGGGTACATTTGATTTCAGTAAATCATGTGGTATTTCATCTGGTTGAGAAATAGATATTTTCTTTGCTTTAGGAACCCATTTTTTTACAGTCTTTTTGGGTATCCACTTTTGTACAGTTCTTTTAGGAACTGGTTTTTGAATTTGTTTCTTTGGATCCCTTTTCTGTTTAAATTTGGGAACCTTGTTCTTTGCTACCCATGCATACATATCAGAATTATACAATGATTTAGCATTCAACGCCTGGCATTTGTCAGAATAAACGATAATAGTTCACCACAAGGGTATTTTGAGCAGTGTTTAACAATTGATTTATTACTGATAGAATTTCCTACACAACTAATTCTATCTGTAATACTAGTATATTTAACTCTCCACTCTTTTGCAAAACTTGTCTTTTTGTCTTTCCACTTGCTTCTTTTGCCATACTTGCTTCGATGTCTTTTTCACAGTATTATCTGACATAACAGAAGAACAAGAATTAGTCGATTTAGTATTAGCCTTACTCTGTAAAACTTTCTTACCTTTAGAAGCATCTTCTTTCTTTGCATTTGTTACCTTTGACGAAGATGATTCACCTTTTTCAAATTTAGAGTAACAAAAGAAACTTTTGCTTTCTCCTTTCGGTGTAAAACAGGTGATGGAACTGAGTCAACCTTAGGAGTTGTAGGTATTCTTTTACTTACTGGTACTTTAGTTTATCAGTTTGTTTGTCATGAATAGATTTGATAAATTCGTCAATTTTAACAAACATTTCTTCCAAAGAATTAAAATCAGAGTTCATATACAGATCAAACTCTTTTTCAGAAATAATAGATTCAGGTTTAATTGAAGATATCTGATCTGGTTGAGAATTGATTTCAGGCTGGTCTTGAAGTTTCATTTCCAAATCTTGAATCATAGCCTAAAGCTATTTCTTTTCAATTTCAAAAGTTTTAATTTTCAACTCAAGATCCAAATTAATCTTCTCAAGAATTGAGTTTGGAATGTATGGCTTTTGAGTGAAAGTTGTATTTTCAGACAAATCCTTATTAGAATATGTCTGAATATACTCTTCTGATTTACATGGATTTTGATAACTTTAATTAACCTTGTTATAATCCAGATTGATTTCCATTTTATCTTGTCTCAACCTTTTCAGATCTTCAGCTGATTCTACTTCATCTGATTTATTTAAAAATACCATCTTAAACCCTAAATTCATGTATCTAGTATCATATAGAGTTGGTGAGCACGAAATTGCTTTCGTTAGATACTTAGGATTATCACAACCAATTCCAGATTTTGAACTATAAAAATCGGTGTCTTTTAGTTGATTCAGATGGATTGTCTGATCTGTAGGTGTGAGAACCTGTTTTCACATAAGCCTTAATTTCTAGGTCGCAGTAACAATTCAATATCAATATAGAAACTAAGATAAATTATTATACAGATACAAAAGTTATTTCAAATTAAAGTTAAATTTTGACTTACGAAGGGTACACCTTCTAATCTATTACATCAGAATACATAGACATCTTTTATCCCAGCATCCCAAAGCTTGAAACGTTTGCTAGTACCTAAACCTTGCTGAGTAGGTGTCTACTGAACTTCAAACTTGATCACAAATAGACCTATGAACTAGGTCCAACTAGAGATTTGTGTTTACCTGAAAAGAAGCTTGCAACAACTGGGCAAGCTTTATTACTTAAAAACTTGCATCAAACATATTAATTGACCACAAATTAACACATTCTTTCAGACGACACAAACAGATTTTGGAAACACAAAACCCGGGTAAGCAAAAAGCATTCCTTGAGGATGTGCACAATAAAACTTTTGTTACCTGGTTAAAACTAGAGGTAATTAATTATTTGTTGTAACTGTTTGTAGTTGTTCCTTCAATTTGAAGCTCATATATGCAATGTAATGATATAATATTCAGGTTGAGAGAGAATTAGCGATCTCCAAAAAAAGTGTTTTCGAAACCGTAAGGTGGATTTCACATGGATCACGCGCCACCATACTGATACATACTGCATATAACATCAACGGGTATACATTTCGTACTAAATGTAGTGACGGCAGCGTTTACCAAAACAGTGGGGTTTGTGTTGTGACAGACGATATGCACATATCCAAAGGAGTAGCAACCACAAGACGCAAATTGTATTATGGCGTTTTGCAAGAATTTTGGTAAATATTCTAAGTAGTTCAAACTGTTAGTTAGACTTCTTAGACTGTTAGTAGTTTTTCTATGTAAGTACAAAGTTCATGCTGTTAGTTGAAGAAGTTCGAGCTGCTAGTACAAAAGTTCAAGCTGCCAGAGTAAATCTGCTCAAGCTGCTAAGAGATTCAAGCTGCTCAACGGTTTCATAAACAGAAAGTGCTGATGTTCAGGAAAAGATATTTACACGAAGATTCCAGCATATCTACTATCAGAGAAGTCAGAGTCCTTCAAGGAAACAAATCAGAAAGCATTATAAATACATAGAATAGGTTTTTCTTTTGTATTAGAAGTTTCCGCATATTCAAGTCTGTAATTGCTTTTTGTTTAAGTTTTCATAAGCCTCTAAGGTTGTAAAACGCTAAGAACAATTTGTGTTCTTCGTCTAATCAAACATATTAGAGGTGATTGTAATCATTCTGATTCAGCAATACAAACAATTCTGTTTATTCTTTATGTTTATTTGTTATGAATTCTTAAAGCTTTTACCAAAATAATTAAGTGTTATTCCGCAAACTTCTTAATTAGACTTTGATTTAATACAAGATTATTGGTTTACACTCTGATCAATTCAAATATGTTAATCTTAGGTGGTTAAGTTCAGATTCTGACAAGTGGTATCAGAGACAGGTCGTTCTTTGTTTTTCAAAGTCGAAAGTTTTTTTTTTTAAACTTTTAATCTTTTGCAATGGAATTTGATAATAGCAGCAGTGGATCTGGGCAAGGACTCAAAGTGCCTATGCTCAAGCCCACTGAGTTTGAGATGTGGAAACTCAGGATTCAACAGCATATTCAATTAATTGATTATGCCATATGGGAAGCTGTTGAATTTCCTCCTGTAGTTGATCCAGAACTTGATGATGAGGGAAAACCAGTCAAAACTCCTCCAAAAACTGAACTTGAAAGAAAGGCTAGAATGAATGAAGTAAAAGCTCTTACACTTCTACAAATAGCCATTCCTAATGCTTATCAACATCAGTTCAAAAAGTTTTATACTGCTCATTCTCTTTGGAATGCTTTAGAGAAAAGATTTGCTGGTAATGCCAGTACCAAGAGAAATCAAAAGGATCTTTTGAAACAGCAGTATGAGAACTTTTTTGGTGGCAAGAATGAAAACCTTACTCAAATCTTTGACAGGTTCAACAAACTGATAAGTGACCTGGAAAGTGCAAAAGTCACCCTGGATCAAGATGAGGTCAACAGAAAGTTTCTCAGATCTCTTGGAGAAGAATGGACAGTTTATGCTGCTCAATGGAGAACAAAAGACACTCTTGATGAAATAGAACTGGATGATCTATACAACAGTCTGAGAGTGTTTGAGACTGAGATTGATACTAAAAAGAAATCTCTTTCTTATAATCACAATACTGCTCTTTTGTCATCTGAAAAATCTAATTGCAGTGATTCCTTTTCAGGTGGTGATGGTAACTCTACTGAAGCTCACTATGAGGCTTTTGTTGCCAATGATGGACTGTTTGCACTAGATGCTGAAGATCTAGAACAGATTCATCCAGATGATCTTGAAGAGATGGATCTGAATTGGCAACATGCAATGCTGACCATGAGGGCCAAAAGGTTTCTAAAAAGAACTGGAAGAACCACCTTTCCAGCCAGAGTAGAAGGCAAACCAGGTTTTGATAAGTCAAAAGTTGAGTGTTTTAAATGTCACAAACTTGGTCACTTTGCTAGAGAATGCAGATCTCAAGTTCAACAGTCATCAAGGCCTCATCAGACTAATCAGGCTTCATCATCACAAGCACTTGTCTCTCAAGAAGACAATGTGTTTGATTGGAGTGACCAGATAGAGGAAGAATTTCAAAATCAAGCTCTAATGGCAGAAACATCAACTGTCACCTCTACTGAACTACCATCTGAGGTAAATTCCAAACTTTGCTCTCAAACATGCAAAAATATGGTTAAAAAGTATAGAGATCATAATGAGAGCATGTGTAAAACTCTAGCTAAGATGGAAGAAAGGAGATATGAATACATGCAGGCCATAGAAGATCTTGAAAAACAGATCAATGATTATAAGGATAATGAGATTCAAATGGGACATGATAGAACATATCATGAGTGGGAGAAAAAGGAGCTAAATAAGAAAATAGAATCCCTAAATAAAAAGGTAGAAGAGACTGAACAAAAGGTGATAGAGGCTAATAAGAAACTAGAATCTGTCAATATAGATCTAGGTAACTTCAAATTGGCAAATCAAAAGCTGGAACACCTAATGGAAGTCCAATTTATAGACAGGGTAAAATCTCAGGTTAATCCAAAAGAAGGTATAGGCTACAGAGCTACTCCACCTCCATACAACAACAAATACATTCATCCAATGAGTGAGGTTGCTGATAGGCTTGTCAATGAACCATTAGACGAGTCTATGACTACTGTAGATCCTATCCTTGATAACAGTCCTAAATCTAAAGAAGATCAGATTCAAAATAGAGACTGTGAGTGCACAGCAGTTGAGAAAGAACAGAAAACAATGAGTGCACCTATAGAAATCCAAGCCCCCAATAAGAAAGGAAAGGAGAAGATGAGTGTGTGCAATGCTGCTCCACAGGTTTCTGTACCTTCTAACTGTAACACTGCATCTTCTTCAAAGAATAATAAAAGGGGTAAAAATGTTCCAGTCTGCACATGCCAAAAGCATGGTGTCCAAAAGTTTCCCAAACAACAGCAGGTAAGGGGAAATCAGAGGAACAAGAACCAGAAATTGTCAAATAAAACTGGTTCTCAAATTCAAACAGTCAAAAAATGTTTTCATTGTGGCAGAATGAATCACTTGGCCAAAGATTGTTTTTATAAACCATCTGTTGCAAAACAGACTGTGAAACATCCAAAGAAAAATTCTCAAAATTTGAAAAATCCAAAGGTCAAACCTCCTACTGCATCAGTTCCAAAGAAAATAGTAGATCACAGGTTCACAAAAGTTAATAAGAAACAGTCCCCACACCAAAAACAAGTTTTAGCTAAACCAAAAGTAAATTTTAAACAAATATGGTGTGTCAAAGGTACAAACTCAGGTGAACCTGTTGATACAAATGTTGAAACTGCCAAGTCTAAAGTTGAGACTGCTAGTGCAAATTCTCAAGCTTTTAGCACTACAGACTCAATTTAGACTGGTAGGCTCAAAATTGGGACTGGTAATGGATCATCTGAGACTGTTGCTGAAAAGGATGGACAAAATACCTGGATACCTCATGTGCTAACTAAATACTCTCCACAAAATCCATCAGTGGATCTTACTAAGTATAAGAAATCCAAGACAGTATTTAGTTATGTTAATGCACAAGGACAACCCAAAACCAACTTGGTTTGGGTTTACTCCACTACTAACTAAGCTTCTATTTGTGCAGGGCAACCACAGGTCACCTCATAAAACAAGATGGCATTTGGACAGTGGATGCTCTAGGCACATGACAGGCAATTATGAGTGCTTGTCAAATTTCAAAGGCTTTGATGGAGGATTTGTTGCATTTGGAGGCAACTCCAAAGGAGGTAAGGTTACAGGTAAAGGTACTGTTAATGCAGGAAACATGATTTTCAATGATGTTTTGTATGTTGAACAACTTAAGTATAATTTATTGAGTGTCTCTCAAATCTGTGATAAACAAAATATTGTTTTGTTTACAGATTCTGAGTGCATTGTCCTTTCAAAAGATTTTAAAATTCCTGAAAATCTTGTTTTACTAAGAACACCAAGAAAGGACAATGTATACTGTTTGGACACAGAACTTTTATCCAAATCAAGTACTTTAAGCTGTTTGATATCCAAAGCATCATCCAATGAGTCTGCTCTTTGGCACAGAAGGATGTGTCACATGAACTTCAAGTGCATGAATGTTTTAGTCAAAAAGAATCTGGTAAGAGGTTTACCACAAAAGGAGTTCATATGTGATGATCATTGTGTAGCATGTCTTAAGGGCAAGCAACACAAAACTTCTCATAAGGCCAAAGAAGTAAATTCAATCTCATCTGCTCTTCATCTGATTCATATGGATCTATTTGGTCCAACATCTGTTTTGAGTTTGAATAAAAGGGCCTACTGTTTAGTTATTGTTGATGATTTCACCAGATTTACTTGGGTTTGCTTTCGTAGGTCTAAAGATGAAACTGCTGAGCTAGTTAAGTCATTTATTCTTAAGATAGAAAACCAATCCAACTCAAAAGTCAAGGTGATAAGATCAGACAATGGAACTGAGTTTAAAAAATCATATTTTAAACAGTTTCTGTGAGTCCAAAGGTATTGCTAGGCAATATAGTGCACCAAGAACTCCACAGTAAAATGGTGTAGCTGAAAGAAAGAACAGAACATTAATTGAGGCTGCTAGAACCATGTTAGCTGATTCAAAACTGCCAATGACCTTTTAGGCAGAAGCAGTGAACACAGCCTGTTATGTTCTAAATAGGGTTCAGATTGTTCAATCACAAGGGAAAACTCCATATGAGTTATTCCATAATAGAATACCCTTAATAGCCTTCTTCAAGTAATTTGGCTGTCCATGTACCATTCTTCACACTAAGACTCACTTAGGGAAGTTTGAAAGAGAGGCTGAAGAAGGTTTCTTTGTAGGATACTCATATCAAAGCAAAGCCTATAGAGTATATAACAGTGTGTCTAAAACCATTGAAGAAAGTGCCAATCTTGAATTTAATGAAAATACTGCAAATGTCAAAGGCACTGGTCCTGATTGGTTGTTTGATTTAGATTCACTAACAAATTCTCTGAGCTTTGTTGAGTATACTGCAGAATCTGATGAACACAGGATTGAAGCTGTCAATGCAAATTCTCATGCTGGTAGCACAAATGATCAAGCTGTTGGCACAAAGTTTCAAACTGCTGCAGATTCAAATAATTGGGATGAGTGTACAATTATACCACTTCTGTCTTGTGACCCTCCAGGGGTTCTGAATGCTCAACATGATTCAAATCCAGACACTGAAGTGCAACTCCCAAGTTCTGAGAGAACAGCTCCAACACAAAGGGAAACAGTCCCAGATTCAAGTCAAGCTGTTCCAGAAGCTTAACCATCCACTGGTCCTGATGGAGATGATACAAATCTTGGATCTTCTTTTCAGACAGATGGAGAGCCTACACTCAGGGTTCACAAGTATCATCCTCCCAATCAAATAATGGGTGATCCACGTACACCTGTGCAAACAAGGAAAATGGTTCAAAATGAGACTGCTGCTGCTGACAAGCAGTTCCTGAATTCTGTCTAGCTGGTTTTGAACATGCCTGTTTCATGTCTCAGCTAGAACCTAAAAAGGCATCAGAAGCTTTGAAAGATTCATCCTGGATTGAAGCAATGCAGGAAGAGCTTCTACAATTCAAGATTCAGAATGTATGGACACTTGTTGATCTCCCTAAAGGAAAGAGAGCCATTGGTACAAGATGGGTGTTCAGAAACAAGAAAGATGAGCGAGGGATAGTCATCAAGAACAAAGCAATACTAATAGCACAAGGGTACACTCAAGAGGAAGGCATATATTATGATGATGTATTTGCTCCAGTAGCAAGAATTGAAGCCATCAGACTGTTTTTGGCTTATGCAAGCTTCAAAGGTTTTAAAGTGTATCAAATGGATGTGAAGTCTGCTTTTCTATATGGCACAATTGAAGAGGAGGTCTATGTGTGTCAGCCTCCTGGTTTTGAGGACTACAAGTATCCGGACAGAGTCTACAAACTAGACAAGGCTCTCTATGGACTCCATCAAGCTCCCAGAGCATGGTATGACACTCTGTCATCATACCTTCTACAGAATGGGTTCAAGAGAGGCACTCTGGACAAAACACTATTCACAAAGTCCATCAAAGCTGAGATTCTTCTTGTACAAATCTATGTTGATGATATCATCTTTGGATCAACAAATGATTGTCTGTGCAAAGAGTTTGAGGCATTAATGCACAAAAAGTTTCAAATGAGTTCAATGGGAGAACTCACTTTCTTTCTAGGATTGCAAGTCAAGCAGAAGCCCACTGGTGTCTTCATAAGTCAATCAAAGTGTGTTAAAGACATACTGGAAAAGTTTGGATATCAAGATACCAAAGTTGCAAGTACTCCTATGGATCCTCACAAGCAGCTCCATACAGACAAAGATGGCATAGATGTGGACATTTATTTATACAGATCTCTTATAGGATCTCTTATGTATCTAACATCTTCTAGACCTGATATTATGTTTGATGTTTGTGTGTGTGCTAGGTTTCAATGCTCTCCAAAGGACTCCCATTTGGTTGCTGTTAAGAGAATCTTTAGATACCTTAAAGGCCACCCACATTTAGGCCTCTGGTATCCTAAAGACTCTCCTCTTGAGTTAACAGCCTATTCTGACAGTGATTATGGAGGATGCAATATTGACAGAAAATCCACAACTGGTGGATGTCAATACTTGGGAACAAGATTGGTCTCTTGGCAGTGCAAAAAGCAAACAACTGTCTCCACATCATCTACTGAAGCAGAATATGTAGCAGCTGCAAGTTGATGCTCCCAAGTGATGTGGATTCAAAATCAACTGAGAGACTATGGTATGAATTTCCTATCCACTCCCATTTATATTGACAATTCAAGTGCAATTAGCATTGTACAAAATCCAGTGAAATTTCCCAAAACCAAGCATATAGAAATTAGATTTCATTTTATAAGGGATTGGAATGAGAAGAAATTAATCCAAGTTACCAAAATTCACACTGATGATCAGTTAGCTGATCTATTTACAAAACCATTTGATGTAGGAAGATTCACCTTTCTAGTATCAAATATTGGTATGGTTAATATGGATTAATTTGCTTTTCTTTGTACATATGCTTGATTAAGGGGGAGTCACTGTTTCATTAGCAGTAGCCTAAATTACAACTAACAGCTTGAGTATTTTCTCACGCTGCTAGTTCATTTTCTCGGACTGTTAGTTGTTTCACTTGATCTGTCAAAGTGTGCAGGGTAATATGGTCATTTCCATAAGTGTGTGCGCGGGTTTAGATATTTTCAAAACCTTTAAAGGTTCCAGTTTCGTTCTATTGTAACTACCAGTTGCAAAATGTCTTCTTGAACCCTTCTTGATTCTCTGAAACAATTCCACACACATCACTGAAACCCTAAAATCTCCGATTGATCCTCAATGGAGTTTGTCAAAGAACACAACTGCCTACCCTACTCTCTCAAACACGCTGATCTTGAACCGTTCCATGCATGATGGAATTCCTTCGAAGTTCCCATATCCATCATGCCCTCAATATCAATCCCACCATATACATCTCACATATTGAGCAGTTCTGGAACCGTGCTTCTTTAAAAACCATCAATGGAGTCTCATCTCTGACATCCAAAATCGATGGAAATACCATCACAGTGACTGAGGAATCCATTAGACAACATCTGCATCTTCAAGATGCCTCAGGTATAACAGACCTATCCCTTAATGCTTTACATTCTGGTCTTTATAATATTGGATATAGAGGTCCTGCTGATTCTTTTACTTTCTTTAAAGCACACTTTTCACCTAAATGGAAATATCTTGTGCACATCATTCACCAGCGTATTAGCCCTAAAAGAACTGGTTGGTCCGAATTTTCATCAAACATTGCCACTGCCTTGGTGTGCTTTTCAACAGGCCAACAGTTCAATTTTTCAAATATGATTTTCCAGGGGATGTTAAGGCATCATTCCCTAAAGAATGGGAAATTTTTGATGTACTCGAGATTTTTAGCAAAAATAATTGCAACTACTTGCACAAATTTTCATATACATAAGAGGATACATGTTTCCCATAGGCACTCACTATCTTCTATCAAAAGGCTTCTAAATCCAAGTGCCAATTTTTTGAGTGTTGATGTCCCATTGCCTTCTGCAATGATGGGCATCATTCCAAGAAACAGAGGAGAGGGTCCTGAGCAGGCTCAGCCAAACATTACTGCTTCACCCCCAGGACCCCAACCCACTCCTCAAGATACACAAATGCCTTCTGTTCCTATTGCTCAGCCCACATCCCCACTCAAACTGTACAAAAGGAAAACAGGACCAGGAGCTCCTTCCTCCTCAGTCCTCATACAAGAGCCAAATAAACCTGTGCAGGAGGACACTTCTGCACAGAATACCCAAAGGGCACCAATTGAGGAAACTCCCAACCTCATTCAGGAGGTGGACATCTCACCAGAGATTGTCCATATGGGTTCTAAGGCTGGCACTACTGTTGCTTCTGCACAAGAGGCACAGGATAGTGCCAACATGATTAAGACCACGCCCATGGCAACAGAAGGTGTGCAAGCACCATCTGGAAGTCCCCAGTACCAAGAACAGAGGGGCCCAGAGGTTTCTAGTTCTGGTATTCATGCCAGTGATAGATCACAAGCACCACCTTCGTTTGCTGATCTTGAGGCAAGTCTGCAACTCATGTTATTAACGGATCCTAAGCTGCAACCTGTTGTAGCAATGTTGGAATATCATCAGTCCATCATTGCTGCATAGGGGGCACAAATAATTGCACTCAAGCAGGCAGAAGCGGCTCAAAATCAAAGAATGGATTATCTCCATAAAGGGTTTACCCTCTGTGGGAATAAGATCATTCAATTAGAGCGTATGATTCAAACCCAAGTAGCAAAGGTTGTAGGTCCTCCTGACCAAACCAATGCTTCCAAAAAGGGGGAGAATCAGGAGATCCCTAAATCAGTCCAAGCAGCTCCAACAGTTCAAGAATCTAGGCTAACAGTCCCAACAACTTCTCAAGCTGTTAGCCTAGAAACTCAAGCTGCTTCTACAAAAGCAACTGGAGTTGTTATAAGAGAAGGAACTCAAGCTTCCATCAGTTCAGTCCAAGCTACAACTTCTGCTACCAAAGATAAGGGCAAGGGTATTCTTATTGAGTCTCCAAAGCACAAATTTTCTACCAGAGAAGCCCAGATTGCCTTTGATGTTGAGATTGCCAGAAAAATAGCAGAAGAACAAGATCAGGATTTAGACCAGCAAACACATGCCCCAATGCAAGATGATGAGACCTTAGGAGATTACCTAAGAGGGTTTGTGGTCAAGCAAGGTGAAAGGAAGAAAAAGATGCCAACAGGGCATTCAAAGGCTGAGCATAGAAGATTTCTGATTAATTTTGCCTTTGCAGGTGGTATCCCAAAGAAGATGGCTAGTCCATGAGCACAGAAAGGCTGCAAGATATCCATGACAAGGAAATGGAAAAACGTAAGGTAGCCAAAGTCTCCCCAGAAGTCCAAAGATCAAAAGATTCAGTTCAAGCTGCTGCCAGTGATCCTGCTCCTTCTGTTCAAACTGTTGCTCCTATTCCTCAACCAGAGTCAATCTCACAAGCAAAGCTTGATCAGGTCAAAAGGGTGCTGTTTGAGCATCAGCTGCAACAAGTCATTCCGTTAACGAGGATTCCGCACTCGTTGACGGTCTCGCGTCTAGATAGATCCGTAGTGTGTAGACCTTACAAGTGGTATCAGAGCCAGCGAGGTGTTCTTAGTGTTCTTCGTGTTCATAAAGATACATCCTAGGTCTCTTGACGCTTTTGGACGGTTTATTCTCTCAAGTTTTCGTGTTTTTCGAGCTTATCAAATTGGGATACGGGAAATACTTCGTGTTTTTCACGTTTTTGATCGAAATCAGTATTTTCCGTTGTAAAAATATTGATTTAATCTGTAAAACGTTAAGAAATCGAAGTATTAGCCATTTTTCGAGTTTGCGGCGCTCGATTCTGTTAGGAGTAATTAGGGTTTTTCTTAGTCTCGAGTCTAACCAAAATCCGCTCCTCTCGAGTTTGATAAAGAGTGTTTCGAGTTTAATTGATTCGACTTTGATTCGAGTTTGGACTATAGTCGAACAGGGATTCAAATTTGCTGGATATTCGAATCTGCCTTGACCTTCGAGTTTGGACTATAGTCTAACAGGGATTCGATTTTGCTGGGTATTCGAGTTTGTTCAGACCTTCGAGTTTGGAGCCTTTCGAATCTGTCACATATTTCGAATTTAATTGAATTTCAGAACTTAAATGGAATTTAGTCCCAAATAAGTTTAAACTTAATTATATTCGAATTCACCTAAATTCGAACGAATTAACTTAAAGTAATTTCGAATTAACTTTATTAAGTTAAAATTCATTTTCTCTTGAAACAATGACAAATTTACAAAGGTTTCTGGAAATGGATCATGAGGTCGGGAAAGCTAATACTCCGCCTAAGCTGATGAAACTTGAAGACTATTATTGGTGGAAAGATCGGTTTGCCGATTTTGTGCGTTTCAACGACATGCGAATGTGGGTATGTATCGACAAAGGATACATTCCACCTATCTCAGAAGTTGAAGGCCGTCAAAGAGTCTTATCATATCAAATGATGAAGGAGGATGATAAGAAACTATATGAAGCCGAGAACAGAGCATTCTCGATTATTCGAATGGCTTTGCCTCAGGATATACTACACACATTCCCCAATCAGAAGACTTCTAAGGAGCTTTGGGAGACGCTGGAAAAGAGGTGTGAGGGTAATCCGAGGGTTCGAAGAAAGCGTATGGAATTGTTGAAACAGCAGTTTGCGATTTTCAAGGCTTTGTAGGATGAAAAGCTATCACCCGTTTTTATCATCTGCTAACAGAGCTTGAGAGTCATGGCATTGAGTATAACGATACAGAAAAGAACAATAAGCTTCTTGATGCCCTACCAGCCAAATGGGCGATGTACGTGGCTATGATCAAGCTTGATGAAGATAAGTATTATACTCAATCGTTGGAGGATGTAGTGGGAACGCTGCGGGCTTATCATTTTGAGCTACTGAAGGCCGAAACCGATTATGAACAAGTCCAAAATCCAGCCATGTATTTTGGAAAATCGACAAAACCTTCAGCGGCAGCTGATCTGAAGACTGCTACAGCGTTTTTCACTGGAGAAACGTCGTCACCAGCAGAGACTGATGACACACTGAATAGAGCGTTCTTAGGGTTGGGAAGATCGGAAGAACAACAACCTCAGGAAACACCCGCATCAACATCTCAGGGATACTCTAAGATGCCCATGAGCGCTAAGTCGGCCGAAGAACATTTGAATCTATTGGCGTCATTTGTGGCCGCGTATGGAAACTGCGTTTAAGGGAAAATAAACGATCCTGCTCTCTGGGATGAAGATTACGATCAGGTAGACCCTGACGACCTTGAGGAGATGGATCTCAAATGGCAACTGGTCATGGTAACCCAACGGGTTAAACGATTCATCAAACGGACTGGAAGAAATCTGAACATAAACAATAAGGGGATTGGCTTTGATAAGTCCAAAGTCAAATGCTACAATTGTCAAGGTCTGGGTCACTTCGCAAGAGAATGTCAGAGACCGAAGGTAGATACTTACCAAGGGCAAAATCAGCATCATGGACAGTTTCCGAACCAATCTCAACAGAGATATCTTCCGAGTTCATCATCCAGTCAAGCCAACATAGCTGGTCTGTTATCAAACGTCACATCAGATAGACAGCTGGATGGCACTTACGACTGGAGCACACATCCGGAATCTAATGCTAGAGCCTTTATGGCTGAAGTCACGGAGAATGGATGTGAAGGGGAAGAGCAGAACACAAGGGACAGCAGTCCAATGTGGGTGGAGAAGACGAATGATCAGACGATTCTGGAGTTTGCCGCTCAAATGGCCAACGTGGAATCCGATCACACAAAGGTTAGTCTGAATTACTCTCTTTTCCATGAATTATGTATGTTATGTGTTACTTCTAGCGACAGGTTGAATCTAGTATTAGAATCACATAAAAACATATCTGCTCAAAATGAGTCTTTAAAATCTGATAACGCTAGCCTGAATGACATTAAGCAAGATCTTAAGGACAAGCTTAAAGCTGATGCACAAGATGTCATAGTTCAAAAAGACAAGCTGAGTGAGCAGTGCGTTAGATTAGAACTGATGTATGAGCATGTAGAGGCTTTGACCAAAGATCATAAAACCAAAGAAGTAGAGCTAGCTGAAACTAAGGTGAAGGTAGCAGAGGCCAATAGTAAGCTAGAAAAGTTTAGGAACTCAAGTCTGAACCTAGGGAAAGTTTTAGATGCTCAACGCCAATCTAAAAAGTCTGTAGGTCTAGGATTTCATGAGATTCCTCCTCCTTTTAATGCAAACTACGTGCCTCAACCTCAGGAGAAAACTGAGAAATCAGTAGACTTAGAGGACATACCTGCACCTGTATCTGAGCCTGTAAAAGAAAATACACCTAAGGTGACTGATACAACAGTCAAGGTTAAGAAAGTCAAATTTGTGTATTCCTCCAGTGAAACACCTGCTGGAAAACATAAAATTGATTTCAATGGTCAGGATGATGAACCAGTCATAATAGATGCTCAAAAGGACCAAGACACTAGTGAGACACCTAAGTCTAAGGGCACACACAAGAAGTCCATTGACAAGATGTCCTGCTTTAGATGTCATGAAAAGGGGCATGTTGCTTCTAATTGTCCACTTAGGAAAAATGATGTTACACCTAAGACAGGGAAGCCAACACAAGTTAAGTCCTCAACAAGTGTGGCGAGCACTAGTAGTTCTCAGAGTACCGAGAAAACTGTGTAGCCTACACCACAACAAGTTGTGAAACAAATACCGGTAAAAGGTGGACCAAAAGAAGTGGTTAGGACTAATTCACCGAATCGAGTCGTTAATCAATCTAGGTCTGGACCTCAACAACAATATAGGAGCACAACACCTAGCAGAGCATACACTCCGGTTAGGTCACACACTCCTATTAGACATCACACACCGGTTAGAGCTCAGGGATCTCAATCTGAGATGCAATATAATCGTAATTATTCAAGAGCTCCACAACAAATGCCTACTCAAAGGCAAAGTGTGAATTTACATCACTCAGCACCACAACAAACTCATGTTCAACGAACCAAGTCACCTGAAAGGCGAGATTTGTATTTGAAAGAGTTTAAGTATGTGGACGAGAATGGTATAACCAAGTCAGTTATGGCTTGGGTTCCCCGTGATAACTAACCTATTTTCTTTCATGTGCAAGAGATTACCACAGGTCCAAACAACAAATGGTTCGTCGACAGTGGATGCTCCAGGCACATGACAGGGGAAAGAAGTCTCCTTACAGACTTCAAGGGTGGGAATCGGGGATTTGTATCATTCGCGGGAAATAAAGGAGGAAACATCACGGGTACTGGAGTGGTCACTAATGGGACGATCAAGTTGGATCAAGTTTATCACGTTGATAAACTGGTTCACAATCTCATTAGTGTATCTCAAATCTGTGACAAGAAGAATTCAGTGTTGTTCACTGATACTGAAGCGTTAGTGCTAAAACCGGGGTTCGAGATTCCTGAAGAATGGATATTGATGCGGGCTCCAAGGAAGAATGACTTGTACATGCTCGATATGAACAAGCCGGAAACTTCGATGGGTCCGATCTGCTTACTGTCAAAAGCTTCGGAGACTGAATCAGTGTTGTGGCACAGACGCATGGCTCACTTGCACCTAAGAAAAATGAACTACATAACGAAAAATGGGTTGGTGCAAGGTGTGCCTATGAAGAGTTTTCAGTTCGAGGACAAGTGTCTACCATGCAAGAAGGGCAAACAACATAAGAAGGCACACAAGTCCAAGACTCAGAACTCCATAACCTCTACATTCGATTTGTTGCATATGGATCTATTCGGACCAATCAACAAAAGGAGTATAGGAGGTAGTTGGTATTGTTTAGTTATCACTGATGATTACTCACGATTTTCTTGGGTTTTCTTTCTAGGTACAAAGGACGAGACGGCTTCCAAGCTCATTGGGTTCTTAGACCAAGTGGAGAATTCCTATTTAACACGGGTTAAAAGGCTACGTAGTGATAATGGAACAGAATTTAAAAACATTGTAATTTGTGTATATTGCCTATCAAAGGGCATAGTGCATCAATTTAGTGCACCATATGAGCCTCAACAAAATGGGATGGCCGAAAGAAAGAACAGGACATTGATTGAGGCAGCTAGGACTATGCTTTCGGATTCAAAGCTTCCTACCATGTTTTGGGGGGAGGCAGTGAACACCGCATGTCATATTTTAAACCGGGTCCTAACTGTCAAATCTTTGAACAAAACCTGTTATGAAATTTTGAATAAACGGCCACCTAATTTAACAGGCTTCGAACCGTTTGGGGTACAATGTACTTTACTGCGAACAAAACATCAACCTAAGTTTGGTGAAAAGGCTGATGAAGGATACTTCCTAGGTTATGTGCCGAACTCACCAAACAAACGGGTTTTTAACAAAACAAATGGTACAGTAGAGATTGTGTATAACATTGAAGTCACAAGTTATACACATGAACCCCAAACAGGTCCAGAATGGATATTTGAATATGATAAATTATTTGAGTCATTTAACATTCCTTTGGATGAAAATGCAGGTACAATCGAAAAGAACATGGCGACGTTGCATCTGAATGACGAAGGTCATACCTTTCCGAGGACTACATTTCAATCCACATCCGAGCCTACTTTGACTGAAGATGGATCTCCAGAAGTCACTAATCCAGAAGCACCTTCAACTGAGAATCAGACTCAGGCAACAAATTCCAACTCTGAGGAAAATGTCCACGAGGAGGAAAATGTGGAATCTGAGGATGTTCCCCCATTAGGTGAAATAGGATCTAACTTAGGAGATAATCTGAGAGTTGACGAGATAGAGACCTCTAGGATCAACAAGAACCATCCTGTAGAAAGCATCATAGGAAATCCTAATGAGGGTGTGAGGACTAGGAGTAGTTTAAATAACAACACTGTGTTGTTGTCGATGATAAATGACTCCGAGGCCTATCATACCTGTCTCTATTCTTGTTTTATCTCGCAAGTAGAGCCAAAGAATGTGCAAATGGCATTAAAGGATAACTCCTGGGTTGAAGCGATGCAGGAAGAACTCTCTCAATTTAGGAAACTAGAAGCGTGGGAGTTAGTTCCATTACCTTGAGGGGAAGTTGCCATAGGAACCAAATGGGTTTTTAAGTGCAAAAGAGACGATCGGGGTATAGTCACTCGCAACAAGGCTAGGTTAGTTGTAAAGGGTTTCAATCAAGAGGAGGGAATCGATTACAATGAGGTGTTTGCACTAGTAGAAAGGCTGGAAGCCATTAGGTTGTTTCTGGCTTTTGCTTCCTTCAAGGGCTTTAAGATATATCAATTAGATGTTAAGAGTGCTTTCCTCTATGGGAAAGTGAAGGAGCTGGTGTATGTAGACCAGCCGCCCGGCTTTTCAGATCCAAAATGTGAAGACCTCCCCTTCCGGGGCAGTCCTCAGAGTCTAGGTCCCACATCATGCAATACGATATCAACCATACTAAGATAGGGTAATTAATTGCGGAATTAATAATTACATGTACATTACAGATTAGGATTTAAGTTACATATTTCAAAATAAAGTTATAAAAAGGTAACATCTAATCTAGTCATAAAATCATACATTACATCAAGTCTACCCAGAACCACCACATTTCTTGTCTTCCAATCAATACCAGAAAGTTTGTTGAGTAGTGGTCTAAGAAAGCTTCAAAACTTGGATCTTGAATGACCTAAGTACTAGGTCCTGCAGGTGATTTTCCTTTGGCTTTTCCTGTAAAATATTAATGCAACATCTGTAAGCAAAGCTTAGTGAGTTTATAGATTTTCAATATCAACATGCGTGTCAAGCGGGTCATCAGTCTAAGCGTGATATGTCTTGGCTGCCGCTACAGCCCTCATGATTGAGATGTAGTATCATAAGATCGGATGATGTTCAGGCCACACTCACGCTTAAATCGTGGGGATCAGCCACATACTGGGCTAGCTACCAGTAAGTCAATATGGCGGAACATCGGAGGTCATTACCAAGTTCATAAGAACTGGTGAAATAGTCGGGTCTAGAACAATAGACCATAAGGGCTAGTCAAGCTGAATCAATTCTATCAAATGTCTGATCAATAATGGAAGCATATGTCTTAGAAGTCATGATAGCAATAAATCATAAAGCAAAGTCTGAAGCAGTATTAGATGCAATATGAAATGATATTCAAATAGCTATCATGATTCACTGGGCAACACCGAACCATGGTGTGCACAGGTCTCAATCCAGCTGATAAAATGAATGTCAATAAATCTAACAGCAACAATATATCTCAACCGGAATCTAGGCATGTTCAATCTGAATATCTATAACTCACAGGTCGGGGTCTTTATCAAACAGATATATAAAATCTGCCACCTGAGTTATCTCAGGATTTTATCTTGTCAATTCCGTTCTTTGTCAAATCAAGTCTCTGACCCGCTTTTAAGTCTTTAAATCTTTAAATCTTTGTTCAGAATATACTGAACCTGTTCAAATTCATTCATGATAAAATCATGTTAATTTCATCATCTTTATCATCATCATTATCATGGAATTCCATCATCTTTTGGTCATTTAATTCTTGAATTTTATCTGATTCTGATAACTTATTTATTCTCAAAATCATTCTATGTCTCAATATTTCAAAAGTCCTCTATTTATATATTTAACAACATGTATATATATATATATATATAAATATAATCATTCATATTAAAATATCAAAATACATAAAAATTGGTTTTTGGATTCACCCGGATTGGGGACCCGGATTCGATCATCCGGATCCGGACCAAACCATCATCCGAATTCGGATATAGGACCGAAATTGGTTTCTTCCGAATTGTTCATAAGACCGAATTAACAACCATCCTAATTCGGATCACTCATCCGTATTATAACAATATCCGAATTGGGTATCCTAATTAGGACATATCCGAAATCAGGGGATCCGAAAATAGTACCATCCGGTTCAGGATGGGATCCGAATTGAGCACCTTATCCAAAATTAGGATCATAATTGAATTGGGCACCGAATTCGGATTATTCAAGATCCGAAATGCTAATATCCGAATTTGTGGAGTCCGAAACATATAATCCGAAATAGCACCATCCGAATTCGGTGGAACCGAATTCGGATCCTTACTTATATTTTCCAGAAATTTTGTTCTTCATGTTCTTGAGTGTTATACATTCGGATTTTTCATAAAAATTCCCAAAACTTATTTTAATCAACATGCAACTTAATATATAGTTATATTAACATTATTGGATTGTTTTTATGCATTTTTCCCTATCAAAAACATTATATTTTAATCAAGATCATCCAAAATATGGATATTTTGTCAAGAACACCATCATTATTAGAAATTCCGATTTTTAATTAATTTTGAATGATCCAACTCTTGATTTTTATTTCTGTTACATCTAATAACATAAGTTTATCATAATCTACTAAAATCTTGAACATGCAACAACAAATCTTATCAATTT
This sequence comes from Centrapalus pauciflorus, assembly GCA_020465985.1. Classification (NCBI taxonomy): domain Eukaryota; kingdom Viridiplantae; phylum Streptophyta; class Magnoliopsida; order Asterales; family Asteraceae; genus Centrapalus; species Centrapalus pauciflorus. The sequence goes on from JAANYP010003420.1 coordinate 45,263, forward strand.
AAATCTTGGTTTCGGTTTCTCACAAAACCGAACCAAACTATGAAAAATCTGGGAAAATTACCTTAAATTCTTGTCAATTTGATGTTCCTTGATGATACTTGTAACTCCTCTTTGTCTTCAATCTTCAAGTTAATTGCAAGTTATTGAAATTTTCGTTTGAAATTGTTGATGAACCGAGAGTTAGAGAGAGATTAGAGAGAAGTTAGAGAGAGAGTTGATTTGTGTTAAATGATCTTAATTGATCATTTTGAGGTTTAAATACTTCATTTACATTTAACCCACTTCTATTTTTGTATAATACATCTCTTTTATTTTACTCAATTTAATTATATCATAAATATAATACAAAATTATATTTACTAAATATATTTTTATTCTTAATCAATATTTGCAAATACAATAATATAACAAAAATTATATTATTATCTCAAAATATACATTACATAACTGATCAAAAGTTAGGTTGTTACAGAATGGGCTCCACCACGCACAAACTTCGTCTCCGAAGTTAGCTATGTTCGAACAGACTGGGATAAGTTGCTTTCATTACATCTCTCGATTCCCAAGACTGATGCGAACCTTTGTGGTGTTTCCACTGGACGAGCACCATCTGTATATCTTTATTTCGTAGCTTCTTAGTCTTCGAATCCAGAATACACTCCGGCTCTTCAATCACTCTAAGCTTCTCATCTATCTGCAAGTTAACGTGTGGTATTTGAATCTCTCTTTCGTCTGCTAAGCTCTTTCTCAGATGACTAACATGAAATACAGGATGTATTCCAGATAAGTCCGCTGGCAGTTCAAGACGATAAGAGTGATTTCCAATCTTTTCGACAATCTTGAACGGACCAATGAATCTTGGAGCTAGCTTGTTTCTTTTAATGAACCGCACCACATTCTTCATTGGGGATACTTTCAACATCACCCAATCGTTAACCGCAAAGCTTATCGATATATGTCGATTATCATAATATGACTTCTGCCTGCTCTGAGCTTCAAGAATATTTCTTCTAACAAGTTGAATCTTCTCGTGAGTCAACTGTAGAAGGGCAGGACCCGCGATTGGTGATTCACCTGTTTCACGCCAACAGGTAGGAGTTCTGCATTTTCTTCCGTATAAAGCCTCAAAAAGAGCCATCTTGATTGTAGAATGATAACTGTTGTTGTATGAGAATTCGACCAACGGCAAGTGGTCATCCCAGTTACCACCTAGATCAAGAATGCAGGCACGAAGCATATCTTCCAGAGTTAGGATAGTATGCTCACTCTGGCCATCTGCATTTGGATGATAAGCAGTACTCATAGAAATCCGAGTACCCATCCCATCTTGTAGTGTTTGAATCTTGATGTGAAACGACTATCACGATCAGAAACTATAGATTTCGGCACACCATGACGTGAAATAATTTCAGTGATGTACAGCTGCGCCAATCTATCGAGAGAATATGTTTCTTTCATCGGTATGAAATGTGCTGACTTTGTTAAACGGTCAACGACTACCCAGATGGAATCGTGCTGTCTTTTGGTCTTTGGCAGCTTCGTAATGAAGTCCATTGTTATATGCTCCCACTTCCATTCAGGAACTGGCAGTGGTTGAATATCCCCGAAGGGTTTCTGGTGTTCTGCCTTAACCATCTGACATACTTTGCAGCTTTCAACACATTTTCCGATGTCTTTCTTCATTCCTGGCCACCAGTAATCGGCTTTCAGATCAAAGTACATCTTTGAGCTGCCAGGATGAATAGATAACTTGGACTGATAAGCTTCAGACAGAAGAGTGCTACGGATTGAACCATACTTAGGAATCCAGATTCGGTTTCCCTGGAGACAGTGAAGTCCCAAATGGTTCAGAGTTAGTAATTGTAGTTGCCCTTTAAGATTTTCAGAATCAATATTCTCTTCTTTCATTGCTTCGGCTTGAGCAACTCTGATGTCTTCAATAAGATCAGAAGAGAATATAACTGGAGTCAGGGCATAGCAGCACTTTTCCGGATAAACTTTCCTACTCAAAGCATCCGCGACAACATTTGCTTTGCCGGGATGATATAGGATCTCGCAATCATAATCCTTGATAAGCTCCAAGGACCGACGCTGCTTCATGTTCAGATCTTTTTGAGTAAAAGGGTATTTGAGACTCTTATGATCGGTGTAGAGCTGACACCGAGTCCCATATAAATAGTGACGCCAGATCTTCAGTGCAAAGGTAACGGCAGCCAACTCAAGATCATGAGTTGGTGCACTTTTCTCGTAGTCTTTTAATTGCCTTGAAGCATAGGCAATTACTTTTCCCCTTTGCATCAGAACACATCCTAAGCCAGTACCAGAGGAATCGCTATAGACAACGAAATCATCATTACCTTCTGGCAAGGCTAGGATCGGCGCTTGAATCAACTTTTGCTTCAGAATATCGAATGCCTCTTGCTGTTTATCGGTCCAAACGAGAGGAGTATTCTTTCGTGTTAGCATTGTAAGCGGCACAGCAATCTTTGAGAAGTCCTTTATGAATCGCCGATAATAACCGGCCAATCCAAGGAAACTTCTTATTTCAGAGGCATTGCGGGGCGTTTGCCATTTCTGAACAGCCTCGATTTTAGACGGATCGACAGAGATACCTTCGCCAGAAACAACATGGCCAAGGAATTGAATCTGTAAGATAATCAAAATAGAAATTCAAGTTCTGATGTGAATCATAGAATAGTTAAGGAAACAGCTCAAGACATATATAATAGAGATTATACCTGTCTGAGCCAGAATTCGCACTTAGAAAACTTTGCGTAGAGTCTTTCTTTTCTTAATAACTCTAGCAATTGCCGCAAATGAATAGAATGATCAGCCTCCGTTTTGGAGTAAATTAGAATATCGTCTATGAACACGATAACTGATTTATCCAACATTGGTCTGCACACGCGATTCATGAGATCCATGAATGCCGCTGGTGCATTTGTCAGTCCGAAAGGCATTACGAGAAATTCGTAATGACCGTATCTTGTACGGAAAGCTGTCTTCGGAATATCCTCATCTCTAACTTTTAGCTGATGATACCTAGAACTGAGATCTATCTTTGAGAAATAGCATCGATCCTGGGCAAAGGATATTTATTCTTTATGGTGACTTTGTTCAACTCGCGGTAGTCGATGCACATACGGAAGGTTCCGTCTTTCTTTTTAACAAATAAAACTGGTGCACCCCACGGAGAAGAACTCGGTCGGATAAACCCCTTCTCTAACAGCTCTTGCAGTTGCTTAGACATTTCTTGCATTTCTGCAGGTGCAAGTCTGTATGGAGCTTTTGTGATAGGAGCCGCACCAGGAACCAAGTCAATACTAAACTCGACTTGACGTTCCGGTGGTACTCCGGAAATGTCATCAGGAAATATGTCTGGGAACTCACAGACGATAGGAATATCATACAAAGATTTCTTTTCAAAGCTGGACTCAGATAGAGCATAACAAAGATAGGAGTCGTGACCTCTAGACAAGTATTTATGAGCCTTTTCTATAGATATGAAACAATGTGCACCTTTCCTCTTCTCGCCCTTGATCTCCAATACTCGGCCGTCTGAAGACTTGATTCTAATGGCTCGCCGATTGCAGATAATTGTACCCTCGTTATTCATTAGCCAATCCATGCCGATGATGACGTCAAACTCTTTCAACGGAATCGGGATGAGGTCGAGATTGAATACGATATTATCAACAAGTAGTGTGCAATTACGATAAACAGAATCAGCCATAACAAAATTGTTACTAGCTGTCTCAATGTCTAATATCACGGGGAGCTTTGATGGAGCTTTATGTAATCTTTGTGCAAAAGATGTTGATATGAAAGGACGACTCGCGCCGGAATCAGATAGTACTCGGGCAGGAATAGAGTTAAGCAAGAACATACCGGTAACTACGTCAGGTGTTTCTTTTGCTTCCTCGGCTGTTATTTGAAAAGCTCGAGTCTTTGCAGTCGGCGTAGCAGCAGAACTCTTAACTGTAGATCCTCCAGCTGATGACTGTGGCTGATAACGCGATCCGCTACGACATTGATACATGAAGTGTCCCCTTTTTCCACATTTTGCGCATCCACAACCCTGCTGTGGACATTCTTCACTACTGTGACCGATCATGTTGCACGCGAAGCAAGTAACATCATCTGGATTGCACAACCCCATGTGTGACTTTCTGCATCGCTTGCAGAATCGTGGCTCGTTCGTGAGGGAGTAAACTTGTGCTTTCTGTTGTGAACTATGCTGATGGGATTGCTGAGATTGCGACTTATTTGGCTTGAAAAATCTACCAAATCTTTGTTTCTTAGGAGGAGATGGATTTATTGGGTTAGTCGTTGGAGCATATAGCTGATCGCCGTACTCTAGATATCCTCTCTCAATCTGTCTGGCTGCTTCTACCATTTCCAAATAACTCTTGTATTTGATCGCGCTCATCGGATGCCTGTATCTTGGATTAAGTCCTACACGAAATCTATTCATCTTTCTTTCCTCGGTAGCTACTTGGTATGAGGAATAACCGCATAGTCGTGAAAACTCGTGTTCGTATTCGTCAACTGTCTTCGTTCCCTGAGTCAGCTGCATTAACTGTACCTCCATCTTATCTCACTGATCGACTGGACATTACTTTGCGTTGAACATGTCGAGAAATTGGTTCCATTCTAGAGTCTGAATTATTTCTTCGCCGTAGATACTTCTCTGAGTTTTCCACCAAGCACGTGCAGCACCGACAAATAACGCGGACGCATAACTTACTTTCTTGGAGTCTAAGCAATCAGAAATCCGGAAAATTTCTTCAGTGTGGCTAATCCAATCCATTGCCTGAATCGGATTAACTGTTCCTTCAAAATTCAAAGCACCGCTAGCTTTGAAATCTTTAAACTTGCAGCCTTTTGGCTGAGCTATTTGGGTTTCTGGGTTAGATTTATCAGAATCAGATTCGTCATTCTGGACTTGCTTTTCTTTTCACTTATTTCTTTTATCTTCTCGTCTTTTAGCTTCGGCCTCATCTCTGGCCTGAAACTGTTCTTGCATTATTTTGTTCTGTTGTTCTGAGTGTTGGGCTAGAAGTTGTTGCATCATTTCAAACATTT
>JAANYP010003421.1:0-11322 GCA_020465985.1 Centrapalus pauciflorus
CTAGAACCCCCACGGAAATCCGCCAATTTCTAGGACTTGCCAGTTATTATAGGCGATTTATCGAAAACTTCTCAAAGATAGCAGGTTCCTTAACAGAATTGACTCGGAAGGATGTGAAGTATATCTGGGGTGAAGAGCAAGAAAAGGCGTTTCAGCAGTTAAAGCAAAGATTGTGTAGTGCACCAATTCTGTCCTTACCTGAAGGGACTGAAAATTTTGTGGTCTACTGTGATGCCTCACACAATGGATTAGGTTGTGTGCTCATGCAAAGGGATAAGGTCATTGCTTACGCATCACGACAACTCAATATTCACGAGGTGAACTATACGACTCATGATTTGGAGCTTGGAGCAGTGGTGTTTGCTCTCAAAATATGGAGGCACTACCTGTATGGAACTAAATGCACGGTGTTTTACGGACCATAAAAGCCTTCAGCATATTCTGAATCAGAAAGAGTTAAATATGAGGCAACGTCGTTGGGTTGAACTGCTTAGCGATTATGACTGCGAAATTCGTCATCATCCGGGTAAGGTGAATGTCGTAGCTGATGCCCTGAGCCGAAAGGAACGGGTTAAGTCATTGAGAGTCCGAGCTTTGGTCATGACTATAAAGTCAAACCTAAACTCTCAAGTCCGCGAGGCACAAGAAGAAGCAGTCAAGGAGGGTAATCTAATGGATGAAGGCTTGAGAGGTATGGATAAGCAGTTTGAAATCAAGTCAGATGGATGTCGGTACTTCATGGACAGAATTTGGCTACCAAAATTTGGAGGAGTAAGGAAGCTGATCATGGATGAAGGGCATAAAACAAGATATGCTATTCATCCAGGGTCAGATAAGATGTACCAAGACTTGAAGGGAATGTACTGGTGGCCAAACATGAAGGCTGACATTGCTATCTATCTCAGCAAGTGCTTAACATGTTTGAAGGCTAAGGCTGAGCACCAGAAACCATCAGGATTGCTAGTTCAACCAGAAATACCCCAGCGGAAGTGGGAAAACATCACCATGGATTTCATCACCAAGTTGTCGAAGACTTCTGGAGGTTATGACACTATTTGGGTGATTGTGGATCGACTTACCAAAACCGCACATTTCCTACCCATCAAGGAGACTGATAAGATGGATAAGTTAACACGAGTCTATCTTAAAGAAGTCGTCTAAAGGCATGCAGTGCCAGTATCAATTATATCAGACAGGGACAGCCGGTGCACATCAAGATTTTGGCAATCATTGCAAGAAGCACTGGGTACACGTCTAGATATGAGCACAGCCTACCACCCGCAAACGGATGGTCAGAGTTAAAGGACGATTCAGACTTTCGAAGACATGCTAAGGGCATGTGTTATCGACATTGGCAAAAGTTGGGACAGGCACCTGCCATTAGTGGAGTTTTCCTATAACAACAGCTATCACTCAAGTATTAAGACCGCTCCATTCGAGGAACTCTACGGGCGAAAGTGTCGATCGTCACTTTGTTGGGCTGAAGTAGGAGATAGTCAGATTACTGGACCCGAGATCATCCAGAAAACTACAGAAAAGATAGCCCAGATTCGTAACCGATTAAAGATCGCGCGGGATCGACAGAAAAGTTATGCAGATGTTCGACGGAAGGATTTGGAATTTCAAGAGGGAGATCAAGCAATGTTGAAAGTCTCGCCTTGGAAGGGCGTAATCCGTTTTGGGAAACGAGGAAAAGTCAATCCTCGTTATATCGGACCATTCAAGATCACCAAAAGAATTGGCCCGGTAGCTTACCGACTCGATCTGCCCCCAGAGCTTAGTAACGTTCATAATATCTTCCACGTATCCAATCTTAAGAAGTGCCTGGCTGATGAAACACTAGTTATACCCATGGACGAGCTGGAACTAGATGATAAGTTGAACTTCATTTAGCAACCCGTGGAAATAATGGACCGAGAAGTCAGGAAACTAAAGCACAGCCGGATCCCGATAGTAAAAGTCAGATGGAACTCTATGCGAGGTCCTGAGTTTACGTGGGAATGCGAAGACTAGTTCCGAGAAAAATACCCCATCTGTTCTCAAATACTCAAGAAGTGGAGAACACGAGCTAATTTTGGGACGAAATTCCCTTAACAGGGGGAGACTGTAACATCCGGCACTAAACCAGGTTAGCAACGATGACCCAATATGTATTTAATAGTCAATTATAGCCTAATCAGTGGTCATTAGAAATTAATCAAGTGATTAACAAGGTCTATTAGAAAATTCAACTCAATTAGAATCAAATTCATCGGTGCGATGAATCGGGAAATCAATTAATCCGATCAATTTACGATATGAGGGATTAATTCAACGAAGTACATAATTAAATTATGATTAGTGACACTAATCATATACTAATACAATTACTTAACATTAATTATGCAAGACTAAAACAATTCATTAAAACCATGCATTCAAAAGTATTTATAAATTTACAAGAAAAGGGAATACAAGAATACCTTCTAAATACATTTATACAAAAATAAAAAAATGAAAATACAAGATAATATCTTGAAAAATCTGCCCATAGGAGGTACATAAAGGACTTGATAAATATTTTTTTACTGAACATATCTACATCAAATCCCTCTACACCATCCTCCTTTCAATTCAAAGAAGATCTTACACTCCACCCCTCTTATCACCATCAATTCAACCTCCATCTTTTGCCTATAAATATAGAGCTTCCCTTTCATATTATTCACACCAAAACCCTTCTTTTTCTCTCTAAAAACCGGATCCCACACATACACACACTACAAACATTTTGATTCAAGTGTTCTTGGTGAAATTCAAGTGTTCTTGGTGAAGTTCAAGTGTTCTTGCTCCAAATCTTGCAAGAGTTCCAACTTCTTCTCAATTTCATACTCTAAATACTTCAAAGTAAGTAAATACTAGCTTATTTCATCATACATTTATGTTTATATAAGTCTTACATAATATATATAATCACCAACAACAACAAGTTTCATAAAAACTCAAGTTTATAAGTTTCTAGTTGTTATATTTAAGTTGTTTCTTTAAATGTGTTTTTTGAATATATGAACACATTATAAACATGTTAATATTATGAAAACATGTGTTATATATGTTTTATATAACATTTATAACTTTTATACAAGTAGTCTTTGAATAAACAACAAGAATCATAAGTTGTATCAATTTTATAAAGCTGCGGATTTTCGACAGAAAATTTATATCGACTTTGAAAAATCATAACTAATTCATAACTTAACGAAAGGAGTTGATTCTTTTATCAAAAGTTAGATCTATGTCTTAACTATAGATCTGGAATTTTTCATACTTTATTTTGGAGTTTAAGACCTCCAGAAATTATTTGGGAAACCGAAAGTTTGACAGCTCAAAAATGGCCAACATAGGGTTTTTAACGAGCTTTTTCACCAACCTAAACATCTCTAAAAATGGCCGTTCTTGATTCTAAAAATCCTTTGTATATAGTAGTTTAATGTCCTAGAAAATCAAAGTCTAAACCATTTTGGAGCTTGGTCAAAAACAGCCTCAAAGTAGGCCGAAAAACCTCCGAAAAAGCTGGAAAATTATATATATATATATATATATATATATATATATATATATATATATATATATATATATATATAAACTTGACGTTTTAAGCAAATTTTTATTTATAAACTTGTAATGTTGGGTGATTTAAGACATAAAAATCTATAAATATGTATATATCACTATATATTAGAGATATTAAGTCCTTATTATCATTTAGGACCCGTTTAATCTCGCTCGGTGCATCATCCGTCACTTTACGCTAAAAGCTTTTCACGTTAGATTTTTGCCATCGCAATTCCGGTGAGTTCTCATAGCCCCTATTTTCTCACTGTTATGTTTGGGGATGAAATACATGCTTCGTTTTTGTATGGACACGGAAATACTTTCATTTCTATTATGTATTACACATTGGGTTCCATTAGCTCTGATATCATGAACCGTTAATTGCATTTATTTGTAAGCGCGAATATATTGTGGATAGATCTATTGGGAGTCATGTCCCCCACTCGGGTTAGTTGGATTGGCTAACAGCGGGTGCATATATATTCAACAAACGGTATTACGTATGGGAATACTGCACAGGGCAAACTCATTTTAAATTAAGCTTCGGTTGCATGATGGTTTATATGTAATACATAACAAGGGATTTATGATTTTATAAATTCAATCTCTATTATTGTTGTCCATACAAGTCAGATTTACGTGTAAACCTATGAGCTCACCAACAATTTTTGTTGACGTATTTTAGCGTGTATTTTCAGGAAATTAAGGCAAGTATGCCTCGGACGTATTTTACTTTCAAGCTTCCGCATCCATGGAGTCGCATGCATATTCAATTTAACGGAGATTTAGATGCATTATTTTTTATATTTTAATTATGTAATTAAATCTCTGTATTTGTGCGAACTTCATTTCTCATGTAAAACATTACTATGCTTTAAAGCTTTAACGATGTATTTTAAAAACGTCCATATAGTGGTCGTTCATTATGATTATGGTTACGCTTCCGCACTCGTCATGCCTCGCTGCCAACCGGGGTAGCAGGGTGTGACAGTTTGGTGGGTCAATACTAGCATCTGAAACCGCGTTCAATGTTGAGTATCGTCGACTATATTCAGTTAATGAACACAGGCTCTGATACCAAATTGAAACACCCATCCAACTAACATAGATGTTTCACGAACAATTAACAATAAAAATTTGCGGATATGTGGTCAAATTTAAATTTTTAATATACAAAAGCCATCAACATGATTCTCCCCACTTTGCTACCTAATAATGAGCAAAGTGTGGTGATCATGGATCGAAGTATTTGGGGTTACAATATCCAAACCTTCAATACACAAGACCATGAATAGGAGCTAATTAAGTCCATTCACATGCATACCAAAATGGGAGTCCACTAAGTCCTCACCCAGAGCTTGTTAAGTCATATACCAAAACAATGGAGCTGCTAGTCAAGATCCAGTCCACTATCCATATGGTCTAGCGTAACCATTTCCTTTTTTTCCTGAAAGGTTAACAACTAAAGGGTTAACAAAGTAGAGTGAGTTGCTACATTAGTAAGGATACGTACATAATATACATCCATGCAACAATAATCAACGAGTATGTTCAATAACCAATATGATCAAGTGCTCAATTTAGGCTTAGAGCTAGCTCAACATATTGCTCTATTTAGACTTAGAGCTAGTCCAAAGTGTTGCTCAATTTAGAATTAGAGTTAGTCCAATGTAATGCTCAATTTAGACTTAAAGCTAGTCCAACGTAATCCACGAATATCCAGGTGAAGTCAATGGTGAGGCTCAAGGTTCCTCATATATGCCGAATGAATCTTACAAGTGAGAATTGAGAGTAAATATGCAACTACTATCAAGCTATCAACAAATAGCTCAACAATGTGTTCAACAAGGTAAAACAACGAGATACATGAACATTATGTAACAATAATACTAGAACTCACAGTGATCGGCAATAAGATTTTGGCCTCCACAACATGTTCCGAATATAGGCCAAAACAAGTTAAGCCTTAAATCGAATCATGGGTTCTTCAAGTCACACAAGTACTTTAGACATTCAAAAGTATTCCCAATTATGTACACATGTGACCTATAATATCATATTAAAAGTTGCATGATCATCCCAAACAAAACAATCAAATTATCAAGACCAAACGTCTCATATTTCTATTTATATCTAGCTGTGAAAAGTAGGTTTTTAACCTTGTTATAGATTGAGAAATCTTAACATATCTAAAAATGAGATAAAGGGAGACTCTTTTATTATTCATATCCAACTTGAATCATCCCAAACGGATCTATAACAAATTCTATATGACTTTATAAAGTTAGATATCACCAATTTTCATCAACTGCAGGTCAGCAGCAAAATCAGGCATTTTTGACATGCTTAACGTCTAAATTAGCTTCGTATGACTATTTTAAATTAAATTACACTCTCTTAGATTTACAACGACATATGGAACGTCCACAACGAAGCTTTGAGTGATTTTATATGAATTTCACAAGACAACATGTCAAAGTTGTCTATAAACTCGAAAATCATATGAGTTTTGCTACATTTCTCAATTTGACTCATATGAAGCATTTCAAGTCAACTCTTATCTTACAACTTATTGATACTAAAGAGTTTACAAGTCTTATCGGGTCGTCCGCACACCAATTATAAGCCGGAATACATTCAAAACATTTCATCGAACACTTGACGTGCAGTTTGAAAAACAAAACATCATTTTGAACTTTTATTTAAATTTAATTCTAACCAATACTTGGAATCATTAATATAAAATATTTAGACTATCTAAAAACCCTTCCAAATACATTTAAAACACAACAAGTCATCCATTGATTCATATGAACTCATTTGAGTTCATAAATTGGTTAAATTCATATCATTTCTTCAAAGCTCCAAATGAGCTTCTACTCAACTCCATTCAATTTTATACCAATATATAACATATTTGAATCATATATATCATTTAAATTAAGCTAGATCAATAAACTAAATCCCCTATTCACCATTGGAGCTCTAATGGAGCTCCACTCGGGATTCTACTCAACATTACCACTTCAACCCAAATCAATCACATATTTATGACTCAAATACATTCATAAACCATAAATATTAACCTACACTTGATATTTTAGTCATTTACCAACTCAATCTAACAAATCCACTTTGGGGTTGAGTTTTTCCAAATGTAGAACAAGAAATGAAGATGAAGTAAAAAGATGGAGAGGGTGTTATACCTTCAATGAAGCTTCAATAATCCATATTTTGGCTTGAATAATTCAATCTTTTATGACAACATCAAAACCCTAGCTCATTTTCCTCTTTTCTCTCTCAATTTCAAGAACAAAAATGGTGAGCGTGTGAAGTGTGTGTTTGGACGTTTTTTTAGAAGAAAAGGGAGAGGGATTTTGGCTTTGGCCAATCACATCCCTAACATTCATCAATTGACAACATATACCCCTCCCAACTCATATTTTATTTAAAATACAACCACAATGGTATAACTTGCATTTATTAAAGGGATAATTGCGTAAAAAACCCTAAAGTTGGACCATTTTTGTGATTAAAACCCCTAACCATTTTCTGTTGCACAAAAAACCTCTAATCGGTAAATTCTTTTGAAATTAGGACATTACCGGTTATAATAGGTTAATATGCTTACATGGCACACACGTGGCGTCCACATGGCAAACCCGACTTACGTGGCGCCTACGTGGCACTACATGTATAATTCTTAAACTCAATTTTTGCATAAAAAACCTCGAAGTTGGTGACTTTTTCGATTAAAACCCTTAACTATTTTTTTTCATCTCTAACCAACAATAATATTTACCTTTTCTCTTCTGCTCTACCCCCGGCAACTCCGATTACTCCATCCCATCTTTATGTTCAGTGTTGTTTATTTTATGTATGTATGTTCGATTAACTTTTGTCGTTTAATTTTGAATTTTAACTTCAATTGTGCCGATGGAATCAATTTCATTCTGTGTTCACGAGTTGCATTTTTAGCTTCAGCTTTATGTTCAATTTCGTTTATTTATGTTCCATTTTTAGCTTCTGAATTTCGTTTATTTATGTTCCATCAGTGAAGACTCAATTTTAATTATCTTTGTTGGTTGGAGGTTTTTTATCAAATGAAAAATGATTTGGGGTTTTAATTTAAAAAACTAAACAAGTTGGGGGGTTTTTTACGCAAAAATCTATTTAAAAATTGTACACGTCATCAAGTTGCAACCGGCTAAACCGGTTGCAAGTCAGATTTTTTGCAAAAAACCCAAATTTACAAAGTTTTAACCGGTTGGAGGTTTTTTGTGCAATGAAAAATGGTTGGGGGTTTTAATCGCAAAAATGATCCAACTTAGAGGTTTTTTGCGCAATTTCCCCTTTATTTAAATATTCAATACCCAAATGAGTAGTTTTGACATAATTATACATTCAAACACCACATTACTTAATATCATAACTAGTTATTATTTAACTGTTTAAGTACATTACCTATTTTTATCATTTCAATACAACCTAACATTTTAATTTTATTATATCATTCAAGTTCAAAAAATAGCAATTACCACTAATATTTGGCAATTAAGTCACAATATTACACTTAAGTTTACAATTATAATTCTTTCACAAAGTTAATTCATTTTTTAAATTATTGGGGTGCAACAGCCTAACAGGCCAAGTCCTTAGTACTTAGATTTATAACCTAGTTAACTAAATTGGATGTGTAAATCCAAAATGCTAAATAATTTATAGCTCGATCAAACAACCAAAATACTAGATACATATTGGTCCAAAATAAAAATTCAATAACCCAATTTAAATTTAGAGTAAATTACAGAAATGGTCCCTATAGTTTGCTCAAAATTATGAAAATGGTCCCTGATCTTTAAAAATTGCATAAATGGTCCCTCAAAACACTATTTACTTGCCGAAATGGTCCCTCTATCTCTTGGCATTTTCTAAATGATGATTTTGCCCTTATGCTCAAAATCATTTTTGGTACCTACAGTATATAATTAGTTTTGGTTTTTAGTCATTTTTATAATTCTTTGTTTTTGTTTTTGAATTTTAAATGCTAATTTAATAAATTTTGTGATTTAATTTAGTTAATTAATTAATTATAATTTATTATACATATTTAATTTATTTATTTACATTAATTTGTTAAAATATTCATACGTTTATATATTTTTATATGTTACGTTAACAAATTTTGATTTGATTATAGTTTAGAAAAAAAATATATAAATCTAGGGTTTTATTTGTTTTGATTAAAATATTTTGTTACATTAATACATTTCGATTTAAATTTAGTCTTTTTTTAATTTGATTTACATATTTTACTACATTAATCCGTTTAAATTAAAATTAGTATTTTATTTGTTTAATTCTAATTATTTTGTTATATTAATACATTTTGATTTAATTATCTTTTATAATAAAACTATGTCGACTTGACATTTTATTTGTTTTGATTTAATTATATTTTTGTGTTAACACATGTCAATTAATTATAACTTCTAAATATAGTATATAAACTTAGCGTTTTATTTGTTTTTCGCTTAAATATTTTGTCACGTAACCTATCAATTTAATTAAAAACTTTTAGCGTTTTGATTTGTATATTTCTTTATATACATTTTGGTTTGTATATTTTGTTTATATGTTTTGAACACATATAAATTTATAAGTATATATATGTTTTGAATAAAACGTATATATGTTTCATTACATACCTTTCGAAAACCTATATAACGAAATATACAAACCAAAATGTATAGAAAGAAATATGCAAACTGAAACGTTAAAAATTATATTTAAATCAATAGGTATTAACATGACAAAATATTTACACAAAAACAAATAAAATTATAAGTTTATATATTTTTTTAAAAATTATAATTCAATGAAACGCATTAACACAAAAAAATATTTAAATTTAAAACGAATCAAATGCCAGGTCGACATAGTTTTGTTAAAAGCTACAATTAACTCAAAATGTATTAATGTAACAAAATAATTAGAATTGAACAAATAAAATAATAAGTTTAATTTAAAAAGATTAACTTAGAAGATATGTAACTTACAATGAAAAAAAGACTAAATTTGTAACATCCCAATTTTGAGATAATTGCGTGTAATTATTTTAGTGGATATTTAAATAATTATTATCGTGTTGGGCCAATGAGATCCCGAGTAGTGGATTAAATGTGTCGGGTTTATGGGTTACGTGTCTCCGAGCTAATAATTAGTGGATTAATTATCTCCTTGAGATCGTGGATTTAATTGGGTCCTAATGATATAAATTGTGAAAAAGTGATATCGGGTCCGGGTTAATGGGTTCGGAGCCGGTTAAAGATAGAGACGTATATATGTGACCTTATCCATCCCTTATCTTTTCCTTGCCTTCATTTTCAAGAAAAACCCAGAAGTGTGTGTGTGAGGATCGTGTGAGACTCCAGCAAAGAGAGAAGCCCAAATCAAGAAATTGGTTGCTGAATTTGATCTTCTTCATCCATCTTTGTGTTCTTGAGTTCTCAAAGGAACAGGTCAGCGAGCCGAGCCGAGTCAGAGATTTCGGGATTAGCGGATCGATCAGGTGAGTACCCGAGTTCTTTTCTAAACCGCGGGACTGTTTTCCGAGTCATGATTGTGCAGTTAGCTTTGTATATGTGTATATTGTGTACTATGTATGAGACAGGGACGTGGACGTCAGGTATGATTCTGTTCTTACATATGTGATATATGTGCATGAGATGAGATCCAGTCCGGGGGTCCGTGATGAGTTCCATACGGACGGTGATTCGCGATGCGTGATCGCGCGGGTTGACTGTCCCTAACAGTCCTTGGAGCGTGTATACACGGCAGGGCCTGTAGCCGGTTCGCGCCCGTGCTACAGGGTTGTGGCTAACCACCGGTGCGCACGGTCGTTAGCTGGGGAGGAGTCCCCTTCAGTGATACTGTGTGCAGGGCTTCGGATCTCATGCTGAGTGTTCATGCATGCTTTATACTGCTGATTGCCAGAGACAAAGATTGAGCTTGTGTTGTGTGTATGTGCTACGTGTTCGAATGCTAAGTGTTTACTGTGCAGAGTCTAACCCTCGAGTACTCACGAGCTTCCGAGCTTACGTATTCGAGTCTACCATGTTCAGGGTATCAGTGGCGGGATTAGTAGCTGTGCTTGTAGATCTGGGAGCAGGGATTATCTGGAAGGCTTTGTGCTAGTTTCGTGTAGCGAGCTGTACAGTTCAGCTTATGTGATTAGTGGATTATATGTTAACAGTGTTTATGTAAAAGTTTTAAATTATCAGTGAATTCTGTTTATCCTGTGACATGTGTTTAATAGAGCATTGCGATGCTGCCACCTGTGTATTGTAATGACGTGGCATTTCTGAGTTAGGGGAGGGTGTTACAACATGGTATCAGAGCTTGTGGTTTGAAGTCTGAGTATCAATTAGTGGATGCTTAACTTAAACCTTGTTCCGATCCGTGGGGGATCTATTGCGATTGATTTTAGTGGAATTAATTAACCTGGCTTAGTGTATAACGCTGGGTGACCTATCTATGGTTCTCAATTGTTTTGGTTTGTGCAGATAATTATGGCAGATCAGGGAGAGGGATCCGGCGCGGGTAAGCTGCCAGAGGACGAGTTTATTCGCAAGTCAGAGCTTCTGGGGGTATTGACCGAGTTTTACAGGCAGCAGAGAGAGCAGGAGCGGGAACAGGATCAGGGTATGGGACCACGTGCTGGGGGTG
>JAANYP010003422.1:0-80624 GCA_020465985.1 Centrapalus pauciflorus
AAATCATGTATCACATAAATGTACGTTCACATACATGCAAATTGATGCAAGTATAGGTTCATATCATTTTTAACGAATTAGGAGATGTGAACATATTTTAAAATCTATTTTCATTTGTTTTGACGATACCATTAAACATATTTTATAAAAAAATAACAAATAAAATATCGACACACCTACAAAAAACTACTAAATTATCAAGTAACATAGTAAATAGTATATGGTCTTATAAAAAATTTATAAAGTAAAAGTTCTATAAAGATTACAAGTTAAAATATTTAAAATATTAAATTCATTTATAAAAGCAGTTTGGTTTCGGTTTTAAATGAACATCCGAACCCAAACTATTTACTCCATTTTTTTTTTGATTTTTTAGTTTCGCAGGTTTGGCTTTTCGGTGAATATTAGTTATAATTATGTATAATTTTCTTTTGGATTAACTTAAAACTTAAGTATCAGAATTCAGACTTACTATTATGTATCACGTTAGTTATAAGATAAATGAATTAAAAAAAATTATTTTTGATTCTGATTTTGGTTGGTGGTTTCTGTTAATGGATGGTTACTAAAAAAAACTTAATAGTTTATATATTATATATTGTAATTTTAGAAGGTTAAAAAATTTTACTCTTATAACAAAATAATATATAAAGGAAACATATGAACTTTAATTAAAATGAAAAATAAATTAGGATTTAATGGGCAAAAACTGATATTTATCATGAGATTTAAAAATACTTAGATTAATGGTTTATACATACATACATACATACATACATACATACATACATACATACATACATAGATACATACATACATACATACATACATACATACATACATACATACATACATAGATATATATATATATATATATATATATATATATATATATATATATATATATATATATATATATTAGTTATGGGTGTTCACAGAGAAAACTAATTTCATCAAGTTATCTTCCATTATATCCATATTTTCTAAAGTTGTGACTCACCTTTCTATACTTTATAGAAAAGGTATACAAAATCAGCTACTTCAAATGCATTTGATTGAAGTTCTTTCAAAACAACCGTTGGAGGACTCTTTTTATAGACACGATGACCACTTCATCTTTCACTTTTCTATCATTATGAGACAAAAAAAAAAATTATTTTAGCCGAAACTCAGTTTATATATATTGTCGTGTCTTGGTGAGTATAATTACAAATTTGTATTGACACAAAAATACGATTGATGTTACAGGATTTCTGGAATGTTGTTACATATATTTGCAATGCCTACAAGGGACAAAGCAAACCAAATGTTTGTGAGCAAAATCGACTTAAGCACAATGCTTTCAAAGAGGCAAACGATTCTAGCCATCGTGTTTGCTATAAATGGTGAAAATGAGCATTCTATTTTAATCAATTATAACTTTAAATGCTGAATGTATGATTTATATTAGCGATGATTATCCGGGATTTAAACATTCTAGTTTTGAAAGATGATATAAAATTAAAATACCCGTTTATATAATATAAATTTATTGTATCATAAAGCTTGAAAATAAGCTTCAAACTCCATTAATTATGCATTTTTTTAAGGAAAAAAAATGGTACTAAATATAATTTTAGCATGAAATCTTCAATTTGGATATTTTTTTGAGTAAATTGGGTAAACAGTTACTACATACTTTTATTGGCAATCTATATGTGGCAATTGGGTTTGAAATTCTTCCAATGTTCTAGCAATTGAGTTTGAAATTATTCCAAAACATGTACTTTCAAGTTTAATCCTTTCTGATAATTAAAGTTTTTTTTATTCCATATTAATAATTAATTTTTTTGGGACCGGCTTAGTTTATAATTATGGTGGCTGGTAACTTGTTTACTGTTTATTTAACAACTTTTTTAATGTGACTGACTACATGGAATGTTATCTTAAATAAGGTAAAATGTTACAAAATAGCTATGTACTTTCAATTTGGTTACTCGTCTTTTTATTCAATGTTAGTAAGTAAATTTTTTGGAACGAACTACTTTGGTAATTGTAGTGATCGATAACTTGCTTAATTCTATGAAACGCCCCTTTCTAATAACGCGGCGCTTTTACTATAATCTGTAACATAAACCTCGAAGTTATAAAATAAAGCGTTCTAATCTCAAACTTCAATTTCAATACATAAATAAACTAAAACCACCACATTCAGAGTGCGCTAAAATATAATATCTAATTATTACAACAAAATTGAAAGTCTAGGGATCTACCCATCCCAAGTAAAAAATATATAAATCAGAGTAAATGCGGAAGTCTTTCTGATACCATAAATGCTCAAACTCTAGATCCTGAAGATGTTGTCTTTCCCTTATCAGCTAAACCTGAAAAATTTACCCCCACAACCGGGGTAAGCCGTCGCCTAGCGAGTAACAGATTTAAAAGCACAGACAAACATATATAACATGATCAACACAAATATCAGCTCAAATTCAACATGTGTAGCATTACGACTCGCTCGATTTAGCATACACGAATGGGGTATTGTTACCGGCTCGCCCTATAACAAGTACACGGCGTACGACTCACTCGGTTAGCACGTGTACAAAACATGCGGCTCGCCCACCATACAACACGGAAGCACACAGCAACCTCGCTTAATCCACATAACACACAGTATGCATACTAGGGAAAAGGGTTCTCAGATATCGGCTCAAGGCAATGAAATAAATAACAACATTCAATGCTAAGCATGGTAGTTAAAGAATAATAATGGCAATAGAAACGAAAGAGATATCCAGTACAAGCATATCATTTATGATCATTTGCGAAATTAAATCAATTAGTCACAGTGATCGCAAATCTGTAACCCGCTAAGCGGCTAACCGAAAACTAGCTGAAAGAACTACCGACAGCCACAAATCCCGATCGAATCACTAGAGTCCTGATATATAAGTATTTTGCCTATTTATCAATATCCTTAATTCAATAATTACTAAATCCATTATTTATTTAATTAAAATTCGGGGTCAAATTCAGACGATTATAGATTTAATAATATTTTAATCCCTTTTCTTTCAGCTCAAAACTCTCTAAATAATAACATCGATTAATTGTTGAATTCCTATACAAGTCCTAGCTCATTAAGTTAACAACTTACATTTATAAATTATTAGTTATGTAATTCATCAATATTATAATAAATAATTTAATCTAATTGATACCATTTACTCTCTTGCAAACATGTATCCCATCTTATTATAATAATTTATTAATAAGTTCTAAATCCAACAAACTAAAAATCCGTAACTCATGTATCGAATTAAATAGCTTAATAAACTAACTCCTACTAAATCAATTATATTTAGGCTAAGTAATTTAATAGCCCATCTTTTGAATTAAACTATCTAATTAATAAGTCCCTACAATGTAATTAATTATATAACCCAAGAAATAATCCAATATGGACCCCAAAATAAATATATAAAACACAACCCAATTTATTTAATTAAAACTCAAAAATCTTAAAGAAATTTCATTAGCCCAATCAATTTAAAAAGCCCACAACAATTTAAACCTATCCCTAAACCAAACACAAAATAAAAGAATTAGAAAGTAAAAAGAAAATAAAAACAAAACAAAAAAAAAATCATTTCTCTCCTTCCTCTCATCGGCTGAGCAACAGAAGGAAAAAGAAGAGGCAAGCTCGCCGGCGGCTGCCTGAATAGAAACGGCAAGCTCGCCGTCCAAGCCATTTCTGGCGCCGACGAGCCCTCCACCCCACCACAACTAGACTCTACTCCACCTCTCTTGGTGCAACAACAACAACAAAAGAAAAACAGAAAGAAAGATGGCACCGATGAGGCTGCCACCGCCGCCGTGCACCTCGCCGCCGGCCAGGGAGATTCAGGCGGTGACCAACCTACACAGAACCGCTACAAAATCCCACTCCCTCGACTCTCTCGATAGAACGCAGGAAGCAAGCAAACGGTCAGGCCGAACAGGGCAGCGGCGCCGCTGCCGCCGGCCGGTGTTCTCGTTGCCGTCCCTAACTCCTGTGAAAACATCCACACATTTCATACAAATTGATTCTAAGCTTATTTCTATCATTTTTACAAAGATTTGCACATTAGTATAAAAACCCATCAATCCTCCATTGATGACTTACGTGAAGCTTAAAAAAACATACATGAAGAAGATGATAAGCTTATATTTTAAATGAGAATTTTCAGTTTCTAATCATATTTGGATCATTATTATGTAAATTTTCGGTTTACAACCTAAACCCACTTAAAACTTCAAGGAACTTCATTAATGGGGTTTCAAGCTTTTAAAATAAGCACAAAAGAAGATGATAAATCCAGAAATTATTGGTTGTTTATTTTCAGATTTTATAAATTTCTAAACAACATTATACGAGTTCTAGATTTACCTTGAATATTACATACGGGAACCAAAATTTATTTGGGCTCATAAACATTACCTCAAGATTTCAATGATGGTGATGAATGTCATTATGAGGTTAATATTGTTGCTCCAAATCTTGAATCCAGCCCAAAGACTAGAAGGAAATACTCATATTCATCAATGTGTGTGTTTGTTTTATGTAGTGATCTAAATATTGCAGGGTTTCATATATATATATATATATATATATATATATATATATATATATATATATATATATATATATATATATATATATATATATATATATATATAAGGGTTGGATGATGATGATGATATTGATGTACCATGAAATCATGCATGCATATTTTTATTTTATTTTATTATTATTATTTTTTAATCATGAATATATAAGGTTTGCTTTATATGCATACACACACACATATATATATAGGTTTGTAACCCTTTCCAATCTCTTAAAATTTACAATAAAAATTCAACATTTTAAATACCAACCATGGAATTTGATAATTTATATCCTATTTCCTTGAATTAATAATTGAGTTAAATGACTTAAAATTAATTAATTTTCTCGAAATTAACGGGTGTTACAATCTCCTACAAGTTGGATTGATCTCGTCCTCGAGATCACATGAAATTAAGTTCAGATATCTCACTTACATCTGTGTCTTAAAATTCTACATATAATTCGAATCTCGGTAACACGCTAGCTCGATTAAATCATCTAGACATTTCTAAGCCTCGTATCAATCTTATCATCCTGTCGGTATTCTTCGGAATTTTATTTATTTATTTATAAAACTAAAATCGTATCCATTATGTACATTAACAAACTCCAACGGTAATCCTAATTGATAATCTTACACACCTAAGCACTTTATAATACATTACAAGGAACTTAGGATTAAGCTTCTTAATTTGTATAATCTCTTTCCCAGACGTTACGCTTAGCATCACATAACTATCAACTTCAAACTCAACTGATCTATGCTTAAACTGAATATATCTTCGGTCGACCCTGAATAACTCTCAATCAATCACAAATAATTTGAATCTAATCATTTGTACAAACTTCAAACGTTAATTGACAATACTTACCTGTTAATGTTTACCTCAACAATTTAATAAAATCCTTTTTAATTGAACATATCATAGCAAAATTTATGATTTCACGTATTAATGACTAACTGACATCCTTTACCATCTAATTAACATCTCTATAACTTCAATGTGAACCTCATCGCTGCCACTTCTAAGTCACGTATCATTTTTTTTCCCTTTTTCCTCTCATGGTCTTTCGGCTACCTCAAGAATAAGTTCACTCTTCCTTGTTGCATCAAAACACTATAAATACATATATATTCTTTATTATATTTACTAAAAAAATTATGAATCCTACGTCTCAAATAGGCAATATGAGCATTACCACAATCACATTCAATCCCTTAGTAATTATAACCACAAGCTTTAAAATGAAATCTCGATCACCAAGACTAAGCATATGAATAAGTCAATTTGTTGTTTGTATTTTTAATTTCAAACTTTAATACTATATCAGTTTAAATATTGTCTAAATATCAAGAATTAATATTTAAATCTTTACTAAATATTCAAAGGTCATCATTCATTTCAACTTTTTTTTTAAAGCTAATATCATTGATCACTGCATCAAATCTGTCATTCCTCACAATTGAATTATGATAGTGTATTAGTTACAAATCAATCATACTTAATTGGTTACAATCAGACTCACAGTACCACTCGTTATTGTGTACATCGTGTTAGGTTATATCGTATTACTTCTGGTGTTCTTATACACCCTTTTTTTTGCATCCCTAACCTATTATGTCTCACTTTCTCGTCTTGATTCACATTACACTCTTTTAAATCCATTAAAGGTCGAGTATTACTTTGAGTTTGTCAGATACTTTAACTGTGCAACATACAGATACCAAGAATAAATGAATACCACCACCTGAGGGTGCTTTTACAAAGAAATTGAATAGACACTCTCAATTGTTTGCGTAAACAAATCAGTTGACTCACGCCAAGTACGTGCAATGAACTCTACTTTAAATGTGTATAGAAGCAAAATACTGACACAGAAGCACAATCATGACTACTTGTTGTGTCACACACAGTAACACTGATAGCACGATAATGTGCGGCCATGGATCCATGACACAAAAATAATCAAGAGTAACAAACCATCAAATTATTGATGACAAATTAAGAATAGCAACACCATGATATAGTTGAATCTTGATGATTGAACAAGACTAGTATCGTGTGCATGCGACAATCAGAAAAATCTGACAACTCTTAATTAAGGTTAAAGTTGAAACTCAAATCATTTATGTGAAGTGTCTTTTATATATACAATAACTTAACTCGTCTTATGTGATCATTTCAATTCAGTTATTTAATTATTTGATGAACGCACATGATATATCCACTAGAAGCTCTGCAACATACTTCACCATATCGCTCTCCAAAGAGTAGCTCAAGCGAAATGTCTTCTCTAAACTCTCTAGATAATCCTGAGCCTTCACAGACTCTATAATGTTGAATATTGTGGCTGTCGTCGTTAGCCATGGTACTGAAATTAACTTTATGAATGTAACTAACAATTTCGTTACGTTTTCATATTTGATTCACTTCTGGTTTTGCTCATAAGAGTATATGTTATGTAATTATGGAGGTTACAGTTAAACCATATCTTAACCGTACCCAATTTCCTAAGGCCATCAAGATAGAGTTACCTCATACAATCATAACTTACACTACTAGTGATCTTACGGTTTAAGACTAAGCACCAAACAAGTACTTAATTCACTTAAACCAAACCTGTTTCTGATATTGAAACGTCGCGTTCTAATAACCCGGCGCTTTTACTGTAATCTGTAACATAAACCTCGAACTTATAAAATAAAGCGTTCGAATCTCAAACTTCAATTTCAATACATAAATAAACTAAAACCACCACATTCAGAGTGCGCTAAAATATAATATCTAATTATTACAACCAAATTGAAAGTCTAGGGATCTACCCATCCCAAGTACAAAATATATAAATCAGAGTAAATGCGGAAGTCTTTCTGATACCATAAATGCTCAAACTCTAGATCCTGAATATGGTGTCTTTCCCTTATCAGCTAAACCTGAAAAATTTGCCCCCACAACCGGGGTAAGCCGTCGCCTAGCGAGTAACAGATTTAAAAGCACAGACAAACATATATAACATGATCAACACAAATATCGGCTCAAATTCAACATGTGAAGCATTACGACTCGTTCGATTTAGCATACACGAATGGGGTATTGTTACCGGTTCGCCCGATAACAAGTACACAGCGTACGACTCGCTCGGTTAGCACGTGTACAAAACATGTGGCTCGCCCGCCATACAACCCGGAAGCACACATCAACCTCGCTTAATCCACATAATACACAGTATGCATACTGGGAAAAAGGGTTCTCAGATTTCGGCTCAAGGCAATGAAATAAATAACAACATTCAATGCTAAGTATGGTAGTTAAAGAATAATCATGGCAATAGAAACGGAAGAGATATCCAGTGCAAGCATATCATTTATGATCATTTGCGAAATTAAATCAATTACTCACAGTGATCGTAAATCTGTAACCCGCCAAGCGGCTAACCGAAAACTAGCTGAAAGAACTACCGACAGCCACAAATCCCGATCGAATCACTAGAGTCCTGATATAAAGTATTTTGCCTATTTATCAATATCCATAATTCAATAATTACTAAATCCATTATTTATTTAATTAAAATTCGGGGTCAAATTCAGACGATTATAGATTTAATAATATTTTAATCCCTTTTCTTTAAGCTCAAAACTCTCTAAATAATAAAATCGATTAATTCTTGAATTCCTTTACAAGTCCTAGCTCATTAAGTTAACAACTTACATTTATAAATTATTAGTTATGTAATTCATCAATATTATAATATATAATTTAATCTAATTGATACCATTTACTCTCTTGCAAACATGTATCCCATCTTATTATAATAATTTATTAATAAGTTCTAAATCCAACAAACTAAAAATCCGTAACTCATGTATCGAATTTAAATAGGTTAATACTCTAAATCCTACTAAATCAATTATATTTAGGCTAAGTAATTTAATAGCCCATCTTTTGAATTAAACTATCTAATTGATAAGTCCATACAATGTAATTAATTATATAACCCAAGAAATAATCCAATATGGACCCCAAAATAAATATATAAAACACAACCCAATTTATTTAATTAAAACTCCAAAATCTTAAAGAATTTTCATTAGCCCAATCAATTTAAAAAGTCCACAACAATTTAAACCTAACCCTAAGCCAAACACAAAATAAAAGAATTAAATAGTAAAAAGAAAATAAACAAAAAAAAATCATTTCTCTCCTTCCTCTCATCGGCTGAGCAACAGAAGGAAAAAGAAGAGGCAAGCTCGCCGGCGGCTGCCTGAATAGAACCGGCAAGCTCGCCGGCCAAGCCATTTCCGGCGCCGACGAGCCCACCACCCCACCACAACTCGACTCTACTCCACCTCTCTTGGTGCAACAGCAACAACAAAAGAAAAACAGAAAGAAAGATGGCACCGATGGGGCTGCCACCGCCTCCGTGCACCTCGCCGGCCAGGGAGATTCAGGCGGTGACCAACCTACACAGAACCGCTACAAAATCCCACTCCCTCGCCTATCTCGATAGAATGCAGGAAGCCAGCAAACGGTCAGCTCGAACAGGGGCAGCGGCGCCGCTGCCGCCGGCCGGTGGTCTCGTTGCCGTCCCTAACTCCGGTGAAAACATCCACACATTTCATACAAATTGATGCTAAGCTTATTTGTATCATTTTTACGAAGATTTGCACATTAGTATAAAAACCCATCAATCCTCCATTGATGACTTACGTGAAGCTTAAAAAAACATACATGAAGAAGATGATAAGCTTATATTTTAAATGAGAATTTTCAGTTTCTAATCATATTTGGATCTTTATTATGTAAATATTCGGTTTACATCCTAAACCAACTTAAAACCTTCAAGGAACTTCATTAATGGGGTTTCAAGCTTTTAAAATAAGCACAAAAGAAGATGATAAATCCAGAAATTATTGGTTGTTTATTTTCAGATTTTATAAATTTCTAAACAACATTATATGAGTTCTAGATTTACCTTGAATATTACATACGGGAGCTAAAGTTTATTTGGGCTCATAAACATTACCTCAAGATTTCAATGATGGTGATGAATGTGATTATGAGGTTAATATTGTTGCTCCAAATCTTGAATCCAGCCCAAAGACTAGAAGGAAATACTCATATTCATCAATGTGTGTGTTTGTTTTATGTGGTGATCCAAATATTGCAGGGTTTCATATATATATATATATATATATATATATATATATATATATATATATATATATATATATATATATATATATATATATATATGTTAGGCACAAAAAGGCCTCAGTCAAACCTGTTCTGCATCTGAGGGGGAGATTCTATATCAAACCTGTTGATGCATTTGAAGGTTGAATTTAAGGCCTGTTATATGCCTTATTGAGACCTGAAAATGATTTGCATTATCAGCCCAAAGCTGTTCTGTGTGTTGCATATGTTGCAACAAAGGCAGTTTGCCCAAGCTGTTCAGTCTGCTGAACAGGCTGGACATAAACTGTCTACGCTGCTCTACACTGGTGAGAAGCTTGGGCAGTTTACAAGTGTTCTGTTCTTTGTGAACAGAACCAGTTCTTTGTGAACAGGCTAAACACTTTATGGAATGTGTTTCCAAGTCCTCATGTATTGTTTTTGACTGCAAGATCAGTTTACAAAGTCGAAGACAAAGTGGAAATCAGAACTGCTCAGCCTGCCCAAGCTGTTCTGTTACATGAAGACAAAAGGATATTTGAAAAAGGGTGACAGACCTTTTCTTATATCAAAATAGGCCTTTACAAATGAAGAAAGACAAAAAGTTGACATTCCTTATTTACTTAAAGCCAATGCAACAGTAGACAAAGTGAAAAGACAAAAGTTCTGCTGCATAAAAGCATGTCTGCTTTTCAGAATGTGCTGAAAAAGCTTATGTTGTCTTTTCAACAAGACTTTCCCTTTTTCCTTTCGTCCAATGAAGAAGCCTCACTTAGATCCTCTGATTGAGTATAAAAAGAAACTTCCAAGGATTGAAAGAATAAGCAGAAAAAGCTAAGTGTTGAATCCAAGAGTGAACGTGCATTCAAGTGTGTCTTTCATGCATGCAAGTCTGCTTGAATAAAACAGTGCTTGGTGTCTAAGCTGTTCTTGTTCAAGCTGTTCCTCTGAGTCTTGTAAACACAGTGAGTGATTCTTAGTGAGTGTATTCATTGTAATCAGTTTAAGTCAGTCTTAGACTAGTTAAACATACTGTTGTATCTTTCATCTCAGCTTGAACCTTTCCGCATTCAAGCTCGTTTGTAATTAACATTTGTTGATAATACATACAAACATTGAGAAAATTAAGTGTAGTTTTTAAATAGCTGTATTCACCCCCCCTCTACAGCTTAAGGCTATATACTTGGGATATCTTTTGGGACCTACAACTGGTATCAGAGCCAGGTTAGAGTGTGTGTCATTCTAGATCTCTCATTCTCCCAAAGTTTCCATGGACAACAGTGCTGCAAGTTCCTCATACTATGACAATGGCTCATTGGGCAAACCTCCAAAGTTCAATCATCAGAACTTTTCTGGTTGGAAGTGCAGAATGATGCTCTACTTAGAGAATCTGGATGTACAACTACCAGAGATTGTGATGGAGGGTCCCTATGTGCCAACCTCTGTTACAACTATAACTCCTGCTGTTGAAGGAGCTGCTCCTGAAATCAGAACATTTGAGAAAGCAAAAGCTCAATGGTCTGATGAAGACAAAAGGTTGGTGGCTCTTGATGAAAAGGCCAGAAATAACCTGGTCATTTCTCTACCTGATGATGAGTTCAAACAGGTTGAGAAAATGAAGACTGCAAAAGAAATGTGGGATACTTTGTGTACCGTCTATGATGGACCCACAATCACACTGGATAACAGGATTAACAATCTTGTTAGACAGTATGAACTTTTCTTTGCAATACCAAAGGAGACTCTCACTAAAACCTACACCAGGTTTACTGCTCTTGTTAATGATCTCAAAGCTGTTGGGATCACCAAAGACAGCCTGACTCTGGTCAACAAATTTTTAGACATTCTACCTGAAAAATGGAATTACTTTTCTACAATCTTAAGAAATTCAGGTACCATCAGAAGTATGGATCTTGTTAATCTGTATGGATCCTTGCTGAATGATGAGCAGTCAAGGCAACAAAAGAGAAGTGCCTTGGAAATGTCTAAGAAAGGTGCAGCCATTGTGGCCAGCGTGAGACAACCTGTAAGTCAGATGGGTGATGTGTTCACTCAACCTGATCAACAGGCTGATGATAAGGAGGAAGTATCTGATGAGGAAGACAATGCAGATCTTGCTGAACTGGATGATGAGCAAATGATAGCCATGCTTGTCAAAAAGTTCAACAAGAAAAGGTTTGGAAGAAACATGCTGCAGGGAGGCTCAAATGCTGTTAAAAAGAAAGCATTTGATAAAACCAAAGCTGAGTGCTTCAAATGTGGCAAACCTGGCCATATAGCTGCTGACTGTGTGTCAAAAGCTGTTGGTCAGTCATCCAAGCCACACAAGACAAACAGGGTTGATAGCTATAGGGTTAAGTACCCTATGGCTATGGCTAAGCTGAGGAAGTTGGAAAACTCAGTGGTTTCCAACCGATAAAAGGGACTCATGGCAGAGACTTGTGACTGGGAGGAGTCTGATTCATCTTTAGATGAAGAAAGAAGGCCAACACTGATGTCCCATCAACAAGCAACTTCAAACAGGATCTGGCTGAAGCTGAAGCCTTCAGCAGCTTGGAGAACTGGAACCCTACAATGATGTATAAGGTACAAAATTTTATGGATTACAGTTCTGAAGAAAAATTTAAAATGTTTGAATATATGCTTCTTGATCTGAAAGCTGCTGTTGAGAAGCATACTGTTTTATTATCTGAAATCCCTAAACTTAAAACTGATCTTGAAACAAAATCCAGTAAACTGGACAGTTTCCATAAGTTGGAAACTGAGCTTGATGAATTAAAACACATCAATTCCATTTTACTGGAAGAGAAGAGAGAAACAGATATAAAACATGCTAAGCTTCAAAAGATAGTTGACTCTTGGTGCCAAATCTGCACAAAAAGTCAGTCACTGCATAAGTCAGCAAATTCCTGCACAAATCCAAGCCTATCTTGGAGGGGATCTTGACACAGCAGCTTCCATTGTTGAGGTCAATAATTTGAAAGAAGACTTGGCCACTCTTGGTGAGCTTCCAAACACTTTTATTCAAAAAGTGAATGGCAAATTAATCTCAACAAACAGGTTTGTCAGGCCTCAAAACACTGACAGCTCATGTGAACCTAGCTCAAAAGCTGCTGATGAAATAAGTTCTTCATCAAATACGCTTGCTAAGTGCTCTGCTGATTCACACAAGCAAAAGAAAGGAAAGCATGTCCAAACTGCAGCTGTGGACACCAAACCCGTCAACAAAACAGGCTTTGGGTCTAAAGCTGATGTAAAAAGGCATACTAATCCTTTTAATGCTGAACATTTTGAAAATAAGTTTTCAAAAGGTAAGCAGTCTGTCTTTAACAAGGGTAAGTCTCATGTTGAAGGCAAACCTGCTGTGATTTCAAATAAGTTTTCTAATCATAGTGGTAAACTGGTTTTAAATGAGAACAAGTTTTTCAAAATCAGAAATAATGATTATGTTGATAGGCAACATCAATCACATCTCAGGAAGGGCAAAGGCAAAGCCGTTACTCAGCCTGAGATAGTTGGGAATAAACTTCCTAAACCTGTGGAAGTTCAAAAGCCAATTAAGCTTCCTATCTTTGACATCTGCCCTCCTAAAAAGTGGAAAGAAGAGACAGGCAAAGCTGTTGCTATTGAACTTTCCACTCAAGCTGTTGATTCATCAAATAGCAATAAGTTTGCTAAACATGCTGATAGAATCAACAAGAATAACTCAGAATGTGTTTCTGAAAGGTCATATTCCAAAAATTCTAAGAGGAGAAAATGTTATAAATGTGGAATGAAGACCCATCTGGCCAAAGACTGTCCTGAAACTGAGGACATGAGGCCTGCTGACTTTGATGGTTCTCTCACAGCTAACATAAACAGTGTTGGAAACATCTCAGTCAATGAGAGTGGTATCCAAACTGATACCATTCAAATAGGGAATATTAGTGTTGACATTACAAGTCCATCAACAAATGTTGATGAAGTAGGAGAACTCATCTCTGTGATGAGTTCCCCTAAAAATGACTAATATTCTTCTTGTCACTCTGTAGGAAAAACAACCATCCCAGGTTTGGTACTTGGACAGTGGCTGCTCAGGGCACATGTGTAACATCCTCGAATTCAATTATTGTAATTTAAGATTTATTTAGGTGGATATTTTATAATTAATTTGCAATTTTGAGCAATGATTATGTATTTAGGGATATTTAAAAGTTTGTTGTTGTTATAAGAAATTTAGAACTTTGAAATGATTATTATGAATTATAAAAGTTAGTAATGATAAACTAAGAATAAATCAGTATTTTATGGAACCGGTTAAGTTGAGGGGTGAAATGTGCAAAATGGGAAAGATGGGAATAAAAAGGGCTAAAATCCATTCATTTTCCATATTTCACTCTCTCTCTACTTCCTCTCTCTAGAAAACACTCTCTACTTCTCTCTAGATTATCTCACAAACCGACCGGCCGATCATCGAGATTTATACGTCATCGGAAAGATCTCGAGGAGTACTACAACAATCTACGGTTGGATTCTTGATTTCGTACGGATTGAGGTAAGAATCGACCCTTTTTAAGTTTATTATTTCGGTTTTTGAAAGCATAAATTCGAGTTTATCGTTTATTGCGTGAATAAAGCTGATTTTGCTTGAGTTTTAGCTAGAATATGATCGAGTATGCATAATATAATCGAATCTAGGCTTGATACTTAACATATTCATGATTTTAGGCTTAGAAATGAAAGATTTAAGTTGTAGATATGAACAAACTCGAAAATGTCAAGAACACAGTCGAAATGCAAGAACAAACTCGATTTTTGAGCTAAATTTGAGTATATATTCGAATTTAATCACCTAAATTCGAATTTAATCACCTAAATTCTAATGATATTCGAATTTAACCCCTAAGGGTTCGAGTTTAGCCTTAAAATCGAAGGGAAATTCGAATTTAGCCCCTAAAATTCGAATTTGATGCCTAAAAATTGAAACCCACTCTCTAAACTTGAATATTATGAATGAAACCCATAGACAACACATAAAATAGCAAAAGATATTCCAAGGATAAGGTTTGAACTTGAGTTGGGTTCAAACTTAGTTGTGGTTCGAATTTGGATATGGATCCGAAATGGGGAAAAATATTGCAAAACTTGTAAAACTTGGTTTTATGGATTTAAACAATTACTGACATGATGTGTTGTTACAAATGAATTACAGGTCCCTTGTGGTGTTGTTTAACCCACAGTGGGGTACTTTGTGATCCAGTTGAAAGCCCGAGGAGAAATAAAAATTAACTTGAGGATTATTAACGCACCCACTGTGAGTACCTCTGATTTTAACATGTCTGCATCTGCTTTATGTTTTGCTTCGCCTGCTGAGGCATGTTGTTTCACTTTCGTTTGACACTCTACTAACTTGCGTATATGTTGATGCACATTCATACTTGTTGCATGTCCGTTTCTTTGTTGTGCATCTTATTGATGGACCTGAGGGTCGCATCTGTACTCCGGTGTTACTGTGCTATATGACCAAGAGTTGACACCTCTGTGGTCAGGATAGGCAGTAGGTCATCCCTGATCGTACGTTTGCCTCAAATGGATTGTTTTTCTTATGCCGAGCGTCATCTCGAAGGAGTTGCGGCTCGGGTTTGCGTACTATGTGTACGTGTGGAAGTATACGGTATGCGTTACCGGTGTTACTTCAGGGGGCATCGTAAGGATTTATGGAATGTGTAAAATCATTGGTATTCACTAAGCATTCGCTTAACCTCTCAGTTGTGTATTTTTTTACAGGAAAAAGGGAAGACTGCCGCCGGACCTTCTAGTTAGGTCATTTGTGAAGATTCGGAAGATTTGGTACTATTTAATCGGTAATCATGCTTTGGGGTTAATATTGTATTATATTCTGGATGTTGTAATAATTGTATTGGGTATGTAGACTTAGATATGGTACCTTGTAGCACCGTAGGGTGTATGACACTGTTGCGTTACCTTATTTATATGCTTCCGCACTTAAACTACGTTATCAGATCATTATGTTATTGTATGATGGTGATTAATCTTGGGTGTTATTTAAATGATGGTTATTGTGACAAGGGTGTCACACGAGATGGTATCAGAGCAGTAGTTTGAGATTCAAGTGTCCGTGAGGTCTTGATCTCAAACATTAAGTGATGACATGTAGTGATTATAAATAATGATCTGAATTAAGATAGGTTACGATCTAGTAATCATAGGAAAGTGAATTTTATACAGGACAACATGTGATGTAGTTAGTTATGTGATGGGATCACTAAATAATTTATATATTTTATATATTTCAGAACATGTCTGGAAAAGGAATGACGCCACGAGAAACGAGGGAAATGGTGCTATCAATGATGGCAGAACAAAACAGAATGATTCAAGACCAATTTTGGGCGCGAGATGAGGCCAAAGCCAAAAGAAAAGAAGACAAGAGAAAAGAAAAGAGGGAATATGAAAGGAATTATGTGGTGGATGACATAAACCTTAGGAATAAAGAGAAACGTAAAGACAAGGGCAAGGAAAAGATTGATTATGAAACTGGGATTGATGAGAATTACCTGAACTATGTAATTAGATCATTCAAGGACTGGCAACCACCCACGTTCTCTGGATCTCTGAGAATTGAGGAAGCAAAAATGTGGATTACAATTATGGAACAAATCTTTAAGGAGATGAATTGTAAGGATGAGTACAAGGTATTTTTGGCTAAGGATCAATTGATTGGACAAGCTAAGGAATGGTGGAACTGTTGGGAAAAAGAATTGGGATCCGAGTTGATTGCTTCCTTTAGTTGGGAACAATTCAAGTTGTTGTTTAGTAGGCAATATGGTGAGCCTGATATCGTACCACATGTTAATCATGTAGAAAGAGCTATTGGAAAGATTTTAAAGTCTGGAGAAGATGAACTAAATGGACTATACT
Organism: Centrapalus pauciflorus; assembly: GCA_020465985.1. Lineage (NCBI taxonomy): Eukaryota > Viridiplantae > Streptophyta > Magnoliopsida > Asterales > Asteraceae > Centrapalus > Centrapalus pauciflorus. The sequence goes on from JAANYP010003422.1 coordinate 16,729, forward strand.
TGAGGTCAAGAACAAATAAACGTGATAGAAGTAAGAGATGTTGCCATTGTAATCAATTTGGACATAAGGCTAATAAATGTCCAATGAAGGCCGATGCTTGTTATAATTGTGGAAAAGTGAGCCATTTTAGCAGAAATTGCAAATTTCGACCAAAGAATTAGCATGTAATGATATTACATGATGAAACTATGAATGAAAGGTTCAACAAAGAGATGAGATCTCTGAGATTGTGGTTATAACTTATTGGACGTTAATCCATAGAGTTAGAAGTGTACTTTAAAGATTCCATATGTAATATTTCATCAAAGTTCTATGATGCTGAAGTTAACATGAAATCGAGCGATATAAAGTTTTATTACTAATATAAGTATAATCATATTTATGAATGAGAATATTCGAGTATATAAATAGGCAGTGGATGAATAGCCAAGATGATCTTGGAAGCTTTGAATTGGAAAAGATGTTATAGACTTCTTGGAAATTTATGAATGAGTTTAGAAGTTGTAATAAAGTTTAAGTTTGACCATGATGGGTTAAAAAGAATTGGAACTAATAGTATTAGTATCCTATGTGATATGTTTGTAGGATTGATAACAACTTGTAGTGTTTATCATAAAACAAAATAGCATCAACTTGTATTAAAAGGAAACGGTAAGGTACATTGTATTGAATATTTTAAGCTTACAAAGGTTGTGGCTGAGAACACATGACACGAACTGTTCATGAGAATTTGATGTAGTTGGAGTCAAAAAGGTTATTTCAATATTTGAAATATGTAAATTTAATAACAGAAAGAAAAGTAATTCAAGAATTTCTGAGAAAGCAAACGAAGGTATGAGAATACGTGACTTGTGTTAATATTGAATGGGATTTGGAATATGCAATGCGAAGTATAAATTAAGAAATATATGCGAATTATAATTGATCGGAAGAGGGATATAATATTTAATGAAATGGAGATTTGATTAAACATAAAAAGTTTAAAGAGACTTTGGACACTAGGGAAATTGCTTATACTGCAAAGAAAAGTCTAGTACTACGATTCGGAATCTAAGGAAGATTCGGAGGTGATCATGAGTTCTGTTTGATTTTGGGTGTCGATTAATTATTTGTATCTACTGCTTTTGCTCAACAAGTGTAAATACCTTGATCTAAGTTGTCTGTTGTGATTGATGTTGTAATTTCTAAGTAACACATTAGTTAGCGTAGATCATGTCTATCATGATTGTACTTTAGTGATTGAAGAGGTAATACTCAATCCTGACTTGATTTCAATAGAGATCGGTGATTTGATATGATAATTAGAAATAACTTATTACATATATGTGACAAGACGTATGTAGTTTGCAATGAAGGAATAATAAATATAACTACGCCGGAAGGAGGCGAGAGATTTGTATATATATGAGTATTGGAGAAGTGGGGATCAATGTCTAATGATCATTGTTAGGTCCCGAAAGCTGATTGCTTAGGGCTGTGAGTTTTGTTTGGTATATGCTATTGATACCAAGACTGAAGAGAAAACTGTGGCCGATGCTCCTGTTGTCCCAAATGTTTCCATATGTGTTTCTGGAAGACTTGTCTGATGTGCCACTTGAAAGACAAGTGAAATTTTGTGTTGACTTGATCCCTGGAGCTTCTCCAATAGCTTGTTGTTCGTATCGGTATGCATCTACTGAAAGGTAAGAGATGATGAAACAACTTTAGGAGTTATCAGATAAGGGCTTCGTTAAATTGAGTTCTTTGCCATGGGGAGCCTGATATTGTTTATGAAACAAAGGATGTCATAATGAGAATGTGTATAGATTAACATGATTTGAACAAATTGGCTATAACAAGTAAGTATTCGCTGCCAGGAATTGATGATTATTGATCAGTTGCAAGGGGTTGGTTATTATTCAAAGATTGATTTATGTTCAGAATATCATTAGTTGAAAGATTTGTAAGGAGAAAATACTGAAAATGGATTTCAGGGATAGTCATGAGTATTACGAGTATTTTGTTATGCCATATGGGATAGCCAACACCCCAACTGTTTCATGGACATTATGAATAAAGATTTGTATATCAATGTTGGGGGAAAATCTGTAATCGTAATTATCGATGATATGTTGGTATAAGTTTATAGTTGAATATGTCAAATCATGAGTTATGATTATAATAGATTATATTTTGGAATATGTGATTTCTGGAAGTGGATCTCGGAGGATTCTGCTAAAAAGGGGAGTGATTGAGAATTTGAAAGTTGTCTCGCAGTATTGCAAGAATTAAGAAGTTTTCTACGATTGGTAGATTGTAGACAACTCGATTAATTCGGTATATTATATATACGGACTCAAGAAGGTTATTGCTAGAAAGAATTGCACAGATGTGCATAAGTAAGGTTATCATTATTTCCATGGTATCCTAGAATTGATTATGTTTTATTAGAGGAGTTGTTTCATGTTCAACTTTTGGTTTGCTTTACAAGTAGGATTATGCACTCATATAGCTATGAGTACAGCTTACCGACCTCGACAAATGGTCAAAATGAATGAACTATTTTCATAATTGAATACATGATGAGATCATGTATTTTGGATTTAAGTATCAACAAAAAGGAACAAGTTAGCACTATGGTGTATTGGTTCATTTAGAATAACAGAAAAATTAGGAATCTGTTATCTCATTTGGAATTATCTAAGGAAATATCGAAATAGCACTTGGTGTTTTATGTGGAAAGCTTTATGTAATCTTCACAACTGGTAATGAAGATTGGGATGATTATACCGAATTGGAATTCATGAAAGGTTAGTATATGTAAAGAAGTCGGAGTATATTACAGATATGAAATTAATGGAGTTAAGAAACAAAGACATTAAAATGGTATTGATATGTTGGAAGCATAACAAAGAAGTAAATCACATTTGGGAGACAAAAGTCGATACGTTGAAAAAGTATAAGTATGTATTCGAATCCAGATAAAATTCGAGAACGAAGTTAGAGCGTGGTGGAGCCCATGTTGTAACATCCTCGAATTCAATTATTGTAATTTAAGATTTATTTAGGTGGATATTTTATAATTAAGTTGCAATTTTGAGCAATGATTATGTATTTAGGGTTATTTAAAAGTTTGTTGTTGTTTTAAGAAATTTAGAACTTTGAAATGATTATTATGAATTATAAAAGTTAGTAATGATAAACTAAGAATAAATCAGTATTTTATGGAACCGGTTAAGTTGAGGGGTGAAATGTGCAAAATGGGAAAGATGGGAATAAAAAGGGCTAAAAGCCATTCATTTTCCATATTTCACTCTCTCTCTACTTCCTCTCTCTAGAAAACACTCTCTACTTCTCTCTAGATTATCTCACAAACCGACCGGCCGATCATCGAGATTTATACGTCATCGGAAAGATCTCGAGGAGTACTACAACAATCTACGGTTGGATTCTTGATTTCGTACGGATTGAGGTAAGAATCGACCCTTTTTAAGTTTATTATTTCGGTTTTTGAAAGCATAAATTCGAGTTTATCGTTTATTGCGTGACTAAAGCTGATTTTGCTTGAGTTTTAGCTAGAATATGATCGAGTATGCATAATATAATCGAATCTAGGCTTGATACTTAACATATTCATGATTTTAGGCTTAGAAATGAAGGATTTAAGTTGTAGATATGAACAAACTTGAAAATGTCAAGAACACAGTCGAAATGCAAGAACAAACTCGATTTTTGAGCTAAATTCGAGTATATATTCGAATTTAATCACCTAAATTCGAATGATATTCGAATTTAACCCCTAAGGGTTCGAGTTTAGCCTTAAAATCGAAGGGAAATTCGAATTTAGCCCCTAAAATTCGAATTTGATGCCTAAAAATTGAAACCCACTCTCTAAACTTGAATATTATGGATGAAACTCATAGACAACACATAAAATAGCAAAAGATATTCCAAGGATAAGGTTTGAACTTGAGTTGGGTTCAAACTTAGTTGTGGTTCGAATTTGGATATGGATCCGAAATGGGGAAAAATATTGCAAAACTTGTAAAACTTGGTTTTATGGATTTAAACAATTATTGACATGATGTGTTGTTACAAATGAATTACAGGTCCCTTGTGGTGTTGTTTAACCCACAGTGGGGTACTTTGTGATCCGGTTGAAAGCCCGAGGAGAAATAAAAATTAACTTGAGGATTATTAACGCACCCACTGTGAGTACCTCTGATTTTAACATGTCTGCATCTGCTTTATGTTTTGCTTCGCCTGCTGAGGCATGTTGTTTCACTTTCGTTTGACACTCTACTAACTTGCGTATATGTTGATGCACATTCATACTTGTTGCATGTCCGTTTCTTTGTTGTGCATCTTATTGATGGACCTGAGGGTCGCATCTGTACTCCGGTTTTACTGTGCTATATGACCAAGAGTTGACACCTCTGTGGTCAGGATAGGCAGTAGGTCATCCCCGATCGTACGTTTGCCTCAGATGGATTGTTTTTCTTATGCCGAGTGTCATCTCGAAGGAGTTGCGGCTCGGGTTTGCGTACTATGTGTACGTGTGGAAGTATACGGTATGCGTTACCGGTGTTACTTCAGGGGGCATCGTAAGGATTTGTGGAATGTGTAAAATCATTGGTATTCACTAAGCATTCGCTTACCCTCTCAGTTGTTTATTTTTTTACAGGAAAAAGGGAAGTCTGCCGCCGGACCTTCTAGTTAGGTCATTTGTGAAGATTCGGAAGATTTGGTACTATTTAATCGGTAATCATGCTTTGGGGTTAATATTGTATTATATTATGGATGTTGTAATAATTGTATTGGGTATGTAGACTTAGATATGGTACCTTGTAGCACCGTAGGGTGTATGACACTGTTGCGTTACCTTATTTATATGCTTCCGCACTTAAACTACATTATCAGATTATTATGTTATTGTATGATGGTGATTAATCCTGGGTGTTATTTAAAGATGGTTATTGTGACAAGGGTGTCACAACATGACAGGTTGTAAGGACCTGCTGAGTGATCTCAGGCCTAAAAAAGGGCCAAAAGTCACATTTGGTGACAATGTACAGGGATCCACTGAGGGATATGGAACTCTTAAAGCTGGTGCTGCAGTGTTCAAAAGAGTAGCCTATGTGGTTGGGCTGAAACATAACCTTGTTAGCATAAGTCAACTGTATGATGTTGGCTACAAAGTTAACTTTGATGAGCACCTGGGCTACATATTGGATCCCCAAGGCAAAGTTGTGCTGTGTGCTCAACGAAAGAAAGGTGTATATGTTGTGGAGATGCAATCTGCTGATCCTACAACTGAAACCTGTTTTCTCACAAGAACAAAGGCAAACCTAAACTGCTTATGGCACAAAAGGCTGTCACATCTAAACTTCAAGAACATCAACAAACTCTGTAAGAAAGAGTTGGTGACAGGTTTGCCTTCTATGACCTTTGTTAAGGATAAACTCTGCACAGCTTGTGAGAAAGGCAAGCAGAGGAAATCATCTTTTAAATCCAAACATAACTTTTCTATTGATACTTCTCTCTTCTTAATCCACATGGACTTGTTTGGACCTGTAAATGTCCCAAGTCTAGGAGGAAGAAGATACACTTTAGTAATGGTTGATGAGTTCTCCAGGTACACATGGGTTATCTTCTTGAAGAGCAAAGGGGAGGCTGCTAGAGAAATTATTGGATTTGTGAAAAAGATGGAAATGCTGAACTTTGCCCAAGTGAAGCAGCTTAGAAGTGATCATGAAACTGAATTCAGAAACAGTACTCTTGAATACTTCTGTGAAGAGAAAGGAATCACTCAAAACATTTCAGCTGTAAGAACTCCACAACAAAATGGAGTTGCTAAAAGGAGAAACAGAACTCTCATTGAAGCTGCTAGAACCATGCTGTGTGCATCTGGTTTACCTTTATCATTCTGGGCTGAAGCTGTTAACACTGCCTGCTTCACCCAAAATAGATCCTTAGTGGTGAAAAGGTTCAACAAGACTCCCTATGAGCTTCTCAAAGGGAGAAAGCGAAATGTCAGTTACTTCCATGTGTTTGGGTGTCCCTGCTTCATTCTGAATCAAAGGGACCAACTGGAAATATTTGAACCAAAAGCTGATGAAGGTGTGTTTGTTGGCTACTCTGCTATCTCCAAAGCCTACAGAGTATACAACAACAAAAGAAAGGTGATAGATGAATCTATCAATGTCACCTTTGAGGAGTCCAAGAATGCTTTCACCAAAGCTGTTCCTGAATCAGTTTCAGGAGAATTAAACTTTGATGATCTCATGCATTCAAACAATGAAGATGACTCAAAAGCTTCCACTACATCCAATGTGGAACCTGTTAATCATGATGGGCATGATGATGATTATGTCAATACACCCTGTGTGAATAAGTGTACTGACTTAATTACAACTACATGTCCTGAACCTATCAATGCTGATTTTCCTGGTTCCTCTGCTGATATGTTCAACAGTGGTCAGTCGTGTTCAACAAGTGAACAGGCTCAAGACAACAGTGTGTCTGAAAATCTTGAGAGCTGTTCAACAGGACTTGCTGAAGCTGCTGATAACTCAGGAGAATCCTCATTGAAGAATGATCCTAAGTGGATCAGATGTCACCCTAATGATCAAATAATTGGTGACATCAGCAAAGGGGTACAAACAAGGTGGGACAGCTTAGGGAATTTCTGTATGTTCTCTAGTTTTGTTTCACTAATGGAGCCAAAGAAAGTGGATGAAGCACTAAAAGATGCCAATTGGATCACTGCCATGCAAGAAGGACTCAATCAGTTTGAGAGAAACAAGGTATGGAAGCTGGTCCCTGCTCCTAAAGGTAAAACTATAATTGGCACTAAATGGGTTTTCAGGAATAAAATGGATGAGCAAGGTCATGTCATTAGAAATAAGGCAAGACTGGTTGCTCAGGGTTATAGACAGGAGGAAGGAATTGACTATGATGAGACATTTGCTCTTGTGGCATGTTGGTACACCCTGTGTGACGATAGCAGTCTAAGTGATCCAACATTGTGGTATTAGCAAGTGTTTGATATATATGTTTATAAATGTTTGATTTTATTATTGATTGTATGTTTGAACTTAATGTAACGTATTACAAGAAGTTCAAACATAAAGATCAAAGATAAAATCAAACATAAGTTAAAAACATAAGTTTCAATACTAAGTTAATTATGTGAAAAAGTAAATTCGAAATCTCTAAGGACTAGGATTCGAATCTAGGTCAAATTCGAATGAGTCACTTAGGCAGATTCGAATGTACATCCTTAGGCAGATTCGAGAGTGTCAGAGGGGACAAACTCGAATGGGCCTTGGGCCTGATTCGAGTTTGGCCCATGGCAGACTCGAGTTAGCCTCTATAATTAGGGATAGACTCGAATACTTATTGGACTTTTTGCAAAATTCGAGAGAGATTAAGCAAAAGGCGATTTCGAGTTTATCATCAGTTTTAGTGTTGTTTTGGAGAGAATCAAATGGTAGGTGCATCCGTCGTAGTTCGTACAGCTCGTTGATGGTCTCCGTGTTCCTAGTGAGAGTTGTTACCGTCAACCCGTTAACGAGGATTCCGCACTCATTGACGGTTCCGCGTCTAGATAGATCCGTGTTGTGTAGATCTTACAAGTGGTATCAGAGCCTACGGGGTGTTCTTAGTGTTCTTCGTGTTCATAGAGATACATCCTAGGTTTCTTGACGCTTTTGGACGGTTATCCTCTCAAGTTCGTGTTTTTCGTGTTTTTCGAGCTTAGCAAATTGTCATCCGGGAAATACTTCGTGTTTTTCACGTTTTTGATCGAAATCAATATTTTTCGTTGTAAAAATATTGATTTAATCTGCAAAACGTAAAGAAATCGAAGTATTAGCCGTTTTTCGAGTTTGCGGCGCTCGAATCTGTTAGGAGTAATTAGGGTTTTACTTAGTCTGGAGTCTAACCAAAATCCGCTCCTTTCGAGTTTGATAAAGAGTGTTTCGAGTTTACTTCGAGTTTGTGCTAAAGTCGATTAGGATTCTCGAGTTTGCTGTGAATCGAGTTTGCTTCGAGTTTGGACTATAGTCGAACAGGGTGTTTCGAAACTGCAGGGTATTCGAGTTTATCTTGACCTTCGAGTTTGGAGACTTTCGAATCTGTCATCAATTTCAAATTTAATTGAATTACAAAACTTAATCGAATTTAATCCCAAATAAATTTAAATTTAATTATATTCGAATCTATCTAAAGTCGAAAGAATTACTTTAAATTAGTTTCGAATTAAATTTATTAAGTTCAATTCAATTACTTTTGAAACGATGTCAAATCTACAAAAGTTTCTAGAAATGGATCATGAGGTCGGCAAGGCTAATACTCCGCCTAAGCTGATGAAACTCGAAGACTACTATTGGTGGAAAGATTGGTTTGCCGATTTTGTGCGTTTCAATGACATGCACATGTGGGTATGTATTGACGAAGGATACATTCCACCTATCTCCGAAGTTGAAGGCCGTCAAAGAGTCTTATCATATCAGATGATGACAGAGGATGATAAGAAACTATATGAAGGCGAGAACAGAGCTTTCTCGATTATTCGAATGGCTTTGCCTCAGGATATACTACACACATTCCGCACTCAAAAGACATCTAAAGAGCTTTGGGAGTCACTGGAAAATAGGTGTGAGGGTAATCCGAGGGTTCGAAGGAAGCGCATGGAGTTGTGAAACAGCAGTTTGCTATTTTCAAGGCTTTGAAGGATGAACAGCTGGACGATACCATCACCCGCTTTTATCATCTGTTGACGGAGCTTGTAAGTCACGGCATTGAGTATAATGACACAGAAAAGAACAATAAGCTTCTTGATGCCTTACCAGCCAAATGGGCGATGTATGTGGCTATGATTAAGCTTAATGAAGACAAGTATTATACCCAATCATTGGAGGATATAGTGGGAACGTTGCGGGCGTATCATTTCGAGCTACTGAAGGCCAAAACGGATTATGAACAAGTCCAAAATCCAGCCATGTATTTTGGAAAATCAACAAAACCTTCAGCGACATCTGACATGAAGACTGCTACAGCGTTTTTCACCGGAGAAACGTCGTCACCAGCAGAGACTGATGACACACTGAATAGAGCGTTCTTAGGGTTGGGAAGATCGGAAGAACAGCAACCTCAAGCAGCACAGGCAACAACATCTCAGGGCTACTCTAAGATGCCCATGAGCGCTAAATCGACCGAAGAACATTTGAACTTGCTTGCGTCATTTGTTGCCGCATACGGGAACTGCGTTCAAGGGAAAATTAACGATCCTGCTCTCTGGGATGAAGACTATGATCAGGTAGACCCTGACGATCTTGAGGAAATGGATCTCAAATGGCAATTGGCCATGGTAACCCAACGGGTTAAAAGATTCATCAAACGGACTGGGAGGAATCTGACTATGAATAATAAGGGGATTGGCTTTGATAAGTCCAAAGTCAAATGCTACAATTGTCAAGGTCTGGGACACTTTGCCAGAGAATGTCAGAGACCGAAGGTAGATACTTACCAAGGGCAGAATCAGCATCATGGACAGTTTCAGAATCAGTCTCAACAGAGATACCTTCCGAGTTCATCTTCCGGTCAAGCCAATCTAGCTGGTCTATTATCAAACGTCACATCAGACAGACAGCTGGATGGTACCTACGATTGGAGCTCACATCCGGAATTTAATGCTAGAGCCTTCATGGCTGAAGTCACTGAGAATGGATGTGAAGGGGAAGAGCAGACCACAAGGGACAGCAGTCCGATGTGGGTGGAGAATACGAATGATCAGACGCTTCTGGAGTTTGCCGCTCAAATGGCCAATGTGGAATCTGATAACACAAAGGTTAGTCTGAACTACTCTGTTTTTCAAGAATTATGTGTGTTATGTGTTACTTCTAACGACAGATTAAATCTTGTATTAGAATCACATAAGAACATATCTGCTCAAAATGAGTCTTTAAAATCTGATAATGCTAGCCTAAATGACATTAAGCAAGATCTTAAGGACAAACTTAAAGCTGAAGAACAAGATGTCATAGTTCTGAAACACAAGCTGAGTGAGCAGTGCGTTAGATTAGAACTGATGTATGAGCATGTAGAGGCTTTGACCAAAGATCTTAAGATCAAAGAAGTAGAGCTAGCTGAAACAAAGGTGAAGGTAGCAGAGGCCAATAGTAAGCTAGAAAAGTTTTGGAATTCAAGTCTGAACCTAGGGAAAGTTTTAGATGCTCAACGCCAATCTAAAAAGCCTGTAGGTCTAGGATTTCATGAGATTCCTCCACCTTTTAATGCAAACTACGTGCCTCAACCTCAGGAGAAAACTGATAAATCAGTAGACTTAGAGGACATACCTGCACCTATATCTGAGCCTATAAAAGAAAATACACCTAAGATGACTGATACAACCGTCAAGGTTAAGAAAGTCAAATTTGTGTCTTCCTCCAGTGAAACACCTGCTGGAAAACATAAAATTTATTTTAATGATCAGGACGATGAACCAGTCGCCATAGATGTTCAAAAAGACTAGGACACAAGTGAGACACCTAAGACTAAGGGCACACACAAGAAGTCCATTGACAAGATGTCCTGCTTTAGATGTCATGAAAAGGGGCATGTTGCTTCTAACTGTCCGCTTAGGAAAACTGATGTTACACCAAAGACAGGGAAGCCAACACTAGTTAAGCCCTCAACAAATTTGGCGAGCACTAGTAGTTCTCAGAGTACCGAGAAAACTGTTCAGGCTGCACCAAAACAAGTTGTGAAACAAATACCAGTAAAGGTTGGACCAAAGGAAGTGATTAGGAATAATTCACCTTATCGAGTCGTAAATCAATCTAGGTCTGGACTTGTATCATTCGCGGGAAATAAAGGAGGAAACATCACGGGTACTGGAGTGGTCACTAATGGGACGATCAAGTTGGATCAAGTTTATCACGTTGATAAACTGGTTCACAATCTCATTAGTGTATCTCAAATCTGTGACAAGAAGAATTCAGTGTTGTTCACTAACACTGAAGCGTTAGTGCTAAAACGGGGGTTCAAGATTCCTGAAGAGTGGATATTGATGCGGGCACCAAGGAAGAATGACTTGTACATGCTTGATATGAACAAGCCGGAGACTTCGATGGGGCCAATCTGTTTGTTATCCAAAGCTTCGGAGACGGAATCAGTGTTGTGGCAAAGACGCATGGCACATTTGCACCTAAGAAAAATGAACTATATAACGAAAAATGGATTGGTGCAAGGTGTGCCTATGAAGAGTTTTCAGTTCGAGGACAAGTGTCTACCATGCAAGAAGGGCAAACAACATAAGAAGGCACACAAGTCCAAGACTCAGAATTCCATAACCTCTACATTCGATTTGTTGCATATGGATCTCTTCGGACCAATCAACAAAAGGAGTATAGGAGGTAGTTGGTATTGTTTAGTTATCACTGACGATTACTCACGATTTTCTTGGGTTTTCTTTTTAGGTACAAAGGACGAGACGGCTTCCAAGCTCATCAGGTTCTTAGACCAAGTGGAGAATTCCTATGGAACACGGGTTAAAAGGCTTCGTAGTGATAATGGAACTGAATTCAAAAACACCGTAATTGGTGTATATTGCCTCTCAAAGGGCATAGTGCATCAATTTAGTGCACCGTATGAGCCTCAACAAAATGGGGTGGCCGAACGAAAGAACATGACATTGATTGAGACAGCTAGGACTATGCTTTCAGATTCAAAGCTTCCTACCATGTTTTGGGGGGGAGGCAGTGAATACCGCATGTCATATTTTAAACCGGGTCCTAACTGTCAAATCTTTGAACAAAACCTGTTATGAAATTTTGAATAAACGGCCACCTAATTTAACTGGCTTCGAACCGTTTGGGGTACCATGCACTCTATTGCGAACAAAACATCAACCTAAGTTTGGTGAAAAGGCTGACGAAGGATTCCTAGGTTATGTGCCGAACTCACCAAACAAACGGGTTTTTAACAAAACAAATGGTACAGTAGAGATTGTGTATAACATTGAAGTCACAAGTTATACACATGAACCCCAAACAGGTCCGGAATGGATATTTGACTATGATAAATTATTTGAGTCATTTAACATTCCTTTGGATGAAAATGCAGGTACAATCAAAAAGGACATGGCGACGTTGCATCTGAATGAGGAAGGTCATACCTTTCCGAGGACTACATTTCAATCCACATCCGAGCCTACTTCGACTGAAGATGGATCTCCAGAAGTTCCTGATCCAGAGGCACCTTCAACTGAGAATCAGACTCAGGCAACAAATTCCAACTCTGAGGAAAATGTCCATGAGGAGGGAAATGTAGAATCTGAGGATGTTCCCCAATTAGGTGAAATAGGATCTAACTTAGGAGATAATCTGAGAGTTGACGAGATAGAGACCTCTAGGATCAACAAGAACCATCCTATAGAAAGCATCATAGGAAATCCTAATGAGGGTGTGAGGACTAGGAGTTAGTTTAAATAACAACACTGTGTTGTTGTCGATGATAAACGACTCCGAAGCATATCATACCTGTCTCTATTCTTGTTTCATCTCGCAAGTAGAGCCCAAAAATGTGCAAATGGCACTAAAGGATAACTCCTGGGTTGAAGCGATGCAGGAAGAACTCTCTCAGTTTAGGAAACTAGAAGTGTGGGAGTTAGTTCCATTACCTCGAGGTGAAATTGCCATAGGAATCAAATGACTTTTTAAGTGCAAAAGAGACGATCGGGGTATAGTCACTCGCTATAAAGCTAGGTTAGTTGTAAAGGGTTTCAACCAAGAGGAGGGAATCGATTACAATGAGGTGTTTGCGCCAGTAGCAACGCTGGAAGCCATTAGGTTGTTTCTGGATTTTGCTTCCTTCAAGGGCTTTAAGGTATATCAACTAGATGTAAAGAGTGCTTTCCTCTATGGGAAAGTTAAGGAGCTGGTGTATGTAGAACAGCCGCCCGGATTTACAGATCCAAAATATCCTGATAGAGTATATCGCTTAGATAAGGCTCTATATGGATTGCATCAAGCACCAAGGGCGTGGTAGGAGACTTTATCCAACCATTTGTTAGAGAACGGGTTTGAAAGGGGTAGGATAGATAGTACGCTGTTCGTTAAGAGAAAGGGAGAACACTTCATCTTGGTACAAGTGTACGTAGATGATATCATTTTTGGATCATCAGACGAACAAATGTGCAAAGATTTCGAGAAGGTGATGAAGTCGAAATTCGAGATGAGTGCAATGGGAGAGTTAAATTTCTTTTTGGGGTTACAAGTTGACCAGAAGAAGGAAGGTATGTTTATCCATCAGACGAAGTATGTCTATGACATATTGGAACGCTTCGGGATGGAAGGAACGAAACTGACTGCCCATTTCAGCACGCCGATTCAAGTGAATCACAATCTCGGACCGGGTACTGAAAGTGATACCGATGTGGATCCGACGTTATATCGGGCCATGATTGGATCACTTATGTATTTAACTGCTTCAAGACCTGACATCATGTTTGCTGTGTGTATTTGTGCTAGGTTTCAAGCTAATCCGAAGGAGATGCACATGAAAGCTGTGAAGCGGATTATACGATACCTCAAGTCGAAACCGAAGCTGGGACTTTGGTATCACGCGGAGGGAGATCTAGAGTTGGAGGCGTTCACGGATTCTGACTACGGAGGATGCAGCTTGATGCGCAAATCAACAACTGGAGGTTGTCAATTCCTAGGAGGGAGACTGGTTTCCTGGCAATGCAAGAAATAGACATCGATAGCCGTGTCAACGTGCGAGGCCGAGTATGTTGCTGCTGGTAGTTGCTGCTCACAGGTTCTGTGGATACAACAACAATTGCAGGATTACGGTTTGGCTTACACTCAAACTCTCATTAGGATAGATAACCAATCTACAATTGCTATAACAAATAATCCAGTTAAACACAATAAAACAAAGCACAAAGACATAAGGCATCATTTTATACGTGATTGTGCTGAAAAGAACTTAATCAAGTTGGTAAAAGTGGCAACGGACGATAATAATGCTGATTTATTTACCAAAGCCTTTGATAAGTCACGGTTTGAATATTTGATTCAACTAAATGGAATGCGCAACCCAGAGTAAATTGACCTTAGTAGAATTTTTATTTACGTTTATAGCTGTAGTTTTTCTTTCTTTTTATAGTAAGTTTGCTAAATTAGGATAGTTTCTATTTTTAGTAAGTTAGTAGGTTATCTTTTTTTATTGCTATTTCTTATGAAAAAAAAAGAGAAAACCATAAAAATTAAAAAAAAAAAGAATATCAGAAAAGGAGTTAAGTCTTAGATGCATAGGTACAAAGTGACGAAAATTAGCACAGTCGTTACAAACTCTAAGTTTTTAAGCTTTCACACATAATGCATCTAAAATTCTAAGTGTTATACTTTATTTTAGTTTGATGTGTTGGTAGGCATAATACATATAGGGAATCTCAAGGCTAATAAAATATTCAAGAAAAAGTCAAACGTGTCACTAACTTAGATGTATGACCAATCGGTCTTAATTTTTATGTACAAGACATACAAATTTTGAGTCTAAATGAGGTATGCAAACTTTCTGGGGATGTATAGCAACATCAAATACATCTTAAATTGGAAAGAATAGAAAAATCATACAAAATTGAGAGTCAAAAAATGTAACTCTGTTGTACGTAAGTACAGACCTGTTGCCTCTGTTTTGATTCGGGTTAGCAAGATAAGTCGCTTTGTTGTACGTCGGTACAGACCTGTCACCACTGTCTTGCTAGCTTTAAAATAAACCTTAAGTCAAACTAAGACACTTTGTTGTATGAAAATACAGACCTGTGTCCGATGTTTGTCTTTTAAAGAAAGTTTGCAAATACCAACAAGTTAGAATCATTGTCTGTATGCTTTGATCATAAAAGTATGTCTATGTCTGAGTCACGTAAGATAATTTCATGATAAATAAACATGCCAAGGGATATTACGAAATGTAGCATGTTTAAAGGGGTAAATACCAACAATCGGCTAAACAGGTATTTCACGACAAACAATCAAAGGAACCAAAAAATTCCTTAGTGTGAATGTTTAAGTACTGAAAGTGAGTATCTGACACCGCTATATGATTGAACCTTTCTTTGACTATACTCGTCAAAGATATTTTGTTAAGTGTTTAGCATAGGTTGTAAATTTTAATAAGTGTAGTTTAAGTCTAAGTTAAATATGTTTTTGTTCAAAATTTTAAAATTTTATTTTTACTTTTCCTTATTATTATTTTATTATTATTTTATTTTATTTTTATTTTTATATTGCTTAGGAAAAAGGTCAAAAATTACTGAGGGTGCATTCATAGTTGAATAAAATAAACATTGCGTGAAAATCTTGTGCTTAGGGTAAAAGATTTGGCATAGTTTATTCCGTTACACCATAAGATTGAAAAAGTTGAATTTATTTCAAAATTTTCGAAATTTTCAAAGTTTCAGGGGGTAATTCGAGTTTAGGTTAGACTCGAATTTGGGTGATCTCGAATCTGTCAGTAGATTCGAAAGTGGCCATAGACTCGAAGGTAGGTGGTATAAATAGATTAACAGTAATGGCCATTACTCCATCTGTAATTCGAATCTGTTCCTTCGAATCTATCTGGCGATTTCGAATCTATTTGCTCGAGTTTGCCGATTTCACTAAAAACAACTATTTGTTGAGTTTCTTGCTTGTGGGTTAGATTCTACTCCTAGATCTAGGTATAAACAACTGGTTTGTACAAGATTTAAGTAGTCTTATACACCATTTAAGCCAAAATCACCGATTTTTGAAGGTTTATTGGTCGAAATCTTGTTTTTCAAAATTACAAAGTTTGGACCGGTAAAGAGTCAAATTAAATGCAAATATCTGTGATTAGGACCTAGTAGAGCTAATGAATGTGATTTTCTGAGTCCAAAATGGTTAAAATCATGGATTTTGGTGATGAGTTGGGCCGACTAATTCGAATATGTTCCTGACCGGTCTCGAGTTTGTCAGTAAACTCGAGAAGGTCATTAAATTCGAATGTGTCATCAAACTCGAAAAAGAGTTTCTTCGAATCTGTTTGTTCGAATTTGTCATTTTATTTGAATTATTCAATTTAAATTTAATTAAACTTGTAGAAATTCATATGTGTTGGATTTTGTACTTAAACAAGTTCAAAATAAAACAAATTTGAATTTAATCAAGTTTATTCATTTTTTAATAATTCTAATAGTTTATCTATTGTGCAGACATGGCGGATCGAGTGTTTGTGCCAAAGCATAATATGGTCATTCCCCCTGACCATAATATCCCTGAAGCGCAGGGTTTCCGCCAGATGGTGGATTTCCTTGTGGAATCTAGGATTTCGTTCGCATTATCCCATAACATCCAAATAGTTATTCCCTATGTGCGGTAGTTTTATGAACATTTGCAAGTTGATTGTACCGTCACCCCAACAGTTCTAAGAACAAGGATAGCAGGACAGCCGTTGGTATTTTCTGCTGATATGCTACGTTAGGTTCTGCAGCTGGGAACTCAGGAGGAAGAAAATGGGCCTATAGACTTTCCTTTAAGTATTAGGCAGGCTGCTTTTGTGAGGATGGGATATAGCTTGGATGTTACTAAGGCATCCTATGTGAAGAGTGGACTCATAGGGCAATGGAGATTTCTGGCGCACGTGTTTATGGTATGCTTTGCGGCCAAGAAAGCGGGCTTTGATTATATTGTATCGAAGATGCAGTCAGGGATTATCACATTGGTTTATAATCGGCGCTTCAGTTTTTCAGAAATGTGTTTCTCAGAGTTTGTTCATCAAATCACTGCTCCGGAGAGGGAAAGATTTCTTTTGTACCCCCACTTCGTGATGATGCTCATCAGGCACTTCTTGCCAAATTTGCCACAGCTTAATGAGATTCAAAGTGTAGCGGTTATTGATAAAAGGATTTTTGCTGACTGCTCTGCTCATAGAGGAAGGTTAGCAGTCCCGGTCGAGCGACCTTTGTTTGGGGCTGTAATACACAGGAACTTTGTAGCAACGGATGATGCCAATTGGGTAGGTGAAGTGGAAGTTCAGCATAGGCAGCCATAACAACAACAACAGCAACAACCGCGCGCTCAGCAACAGTGGAGACGCCAAAGATTAGCAGCGAGTCAAACTCAGGCAAGTAGGCCTTTGACTAGTCAACCTCAAGAGGCACAAGAGGCAGGGCCTTCAAATGTACCAATTGAATCTGATCAGTTATGTCAAACACTGCATGAGATTTGGGAAGCTGGTCCTAATGCTAATGAAGAGATAACTGCTGAGCTTATTGATCAATTGCTAGAGCCTCCGGAAGGAGAAGATGATGTTCTTAGGGAAGTTGATGAATATCAACCTGAGCAAACAGGTAATGACCTGTCATCTTCAGCTACTGAATCTGAAGATATGGAAGAGATAGAAGTTGAAGTGCCAGAGTCTGTTACAGCAGAACCAACCGTTTAGATCGGAACTTATGGGTCGAGATTGGTAGTGACTGAAGAAGCTACGAGGCGTCGAGCATTAAGGGAGTCTGATGACTCTGATTTCGAAGAAGGAGAAGTTGCTCCATTAGTGACAAGGCAAAGGGCTAAACGTCATCGTTTTATGCAGGGAGCTCCCTCAGCTTCAGTTGCACAGCCTGAAATAGCCCAACCTCCACCTACTCAATCTACCACTCCACCATCACCACCACCTGTTGAACCGTACATCCCATCACCAATCATTCCTACTCCAATACAATCCATTCCATCCACCTCATCCACCTACGCAGAGAATCAAAGGTTTTTGCAACTAAAAGATAGAGTTGACTTCCAGCAGATTCAAATCTTTGGCCTGACAACGGCTATCAGTGAAATTCAGAAGCATAATGCAAATCTAGATAATGAGAATGCCGACCTGAAAAAGTTTGTGGACAAAGTACAGGAAGAGAACTTGGAGCTGAAAACTTTTGTAGCTGATCAAGCAGCCGAAATAAGATCGATGCGCTCCCTGATTGAGCAATTAATGAAAAATATAAAGGCTCAGGGGGAGACTAGCTGTCGTGATCATGTGGAGCTGCCCAGGGATGATGATGATAATAATGAAGATGACAATGGCAATGATCCCAGCACGCAAAGACAGAATGAGCCAGTAGATTTTTCTGCTGCTCAGGATGCTGAGACTCAGGGGGAGCCGAGTCAATCAGGAGCTGGAGAAGGAGAGGCCAGTTCATCCAAAGCCACAGAGTCGGAGATAAATGAGATGATTGAAGCACTAATGGATCTCGACGATGACCCTATGGACCTAGGCTTTGATTTTGAGGATGATATGGAGGAATTAGAAGAAGGAGAATTTGTTCCCGAAGATATAACAGATTGGAAATCCAATGATGAAGTTTGTGCTGATGAAGATGATGAAGCCAATGAGATCATCGTTCAGCAAAACCCAATCACAGATACTTATTTGATAGACGGAAATAATGTGATTAACATAGAAGTAGTCAATGCTGCTTTAAATGTTGATTCATCAAGAGAAGAGCCTGCCAGAGAGCTTACTAATGAAGAGAAAAGAAAACTATGGTTCAGGGCAGAGCAAAAGGAGTTAGAGTTGAAGAAGAAGATACGTGTGCCTGGTACTGGAGAGCTGTCAGGAAGTATATTAAGCTGGTTCTTTGATCGGGAATTGCAGCTATTCATTATCAAAAGAAAAGATGGTCTCCAATACCTCAGAAAAACTCTGAAAGTATTCAACTCCTTGCCGAAGATTGAGATAAAGGCGTTAGCTTGGAAGGAGCTAATCAATATCGGCAACGACCCTTACGCTGAAATAATTGCCAAGATCATACGAAAAGAAGGAAGGTCGAGGAAGTTTGAACGTCTCAATCCGAGGATAGGAAAACGAGTAATGGATCATTCTCGAATTGATCCTCTGACTGGGCGTCCATGGATGAAGATACAATACACACCAGTGAGATGTCTGAGAAAGGTACCACTCAAGCCAATGCCACAGGACGTCATGAAAAACCTAAACTGGTGGTATGTGGAAAGTGAAACGGGAGAAGCTGTGATGGAAGATTTTGAAGAAAAAGTAATTCTTAGAGTCTACGTTCCCTTCACCTTGTAAACCTTTCTAGAGATGACCTTCAAGTGCTACATGCTCATAAGATCTCAAGCGACACTCATATGGACAGTGAGGCTAGAAAGTATGAAAATGTAGTTAAAGTATGTATTGAGAAGGGTTTGTATGCTGGCAGCAGTTTGAATAAATAATAAACAAAGTACTTAATCAAATCTGTGAATTGTTAGAAGCTATCGTCAAGGGGGAGTCTGTTGGTACACCCTGTGTGACGATAGCAGTCTAAGTGATCCAACATTCTGGTATTAGCAAGTGTTTGATATATATGTTTATAAATGTTTGATTTTATTATTGATTGTATGTTTGAACTTAATGTAACGTATTACAAGAAGTTCAAACATAAAGATCAAAGATAAAATCAAAAATAAGTTAAAAAGATAAGTTTCAATACTAAGTTAATTATGTGAAAAAGTAAATTCGAAATCTCTAAGGACTAGGATTCGAATCTAGGTCAGATTCGAATGAGTCACTTAGGCAGAGTCGAATGTACATCCTTAGGCAGATTCGAGAGTGTCAGAGGGGACAAACTCGAATGGGCCTTGGGCCTGATTCGAGTTTGGCCCATGGCAGACTCGAATTAGCCTCTATAATTAGGGATAGACTCGAATAATTATTGGACTTTTTGCAGAATTCGAGAGAGATTAAGCAAAAGGCGATTTCGAGTTTATCATCAGTTTTGTGTTGTTTCGGAGAGACACTACAAGAAAAATGACTTTTAGAAACCACAAAAGTCGTCCCAAAAGATATTTAGAGACCACGGTCGTCCCAAAAGCCTTCGTTTCAGAAAGCTGGTCCCTGAAAGATACGCCTGGAACAACCGCGTGTGGTCTCTAAAAGAAACTACTTTTTGGGACAACATGTTGTCTCTAAAAACAAATTTTTATTATAATAATTAATTACTTTCTGTGACCACATGTTGTCCAAAAAAAAATTAATTATTTAATACATAATTTACTTTTAGAAACAACTTATCATCCCAGATTGTAATTGACATAAAAATTAATGGATACTTTTTGTAACCATATGTTGTCCCAGAATGTAATTAATTTTATAGTAATTAATAATAAAAACAGGAAATTTTCTTTTTTCTTAATTTACCTGTGTTTTTAATCAATTCATAAATTAACCATACAAATTGACCATAAAAAATTTTCAACTTCATAAAACAATAAAACAAGATTCAAAGTTTAGCAACATCCTAAAATCATCAACATTTAAAGTTAAACTAACAAACCATCTAATATTCAAAGTTGTTAAACCAACTACTCATCATCGTCCGAGTATTCGTCTTCATCGTCCGAGTCTTCTTCATCGACATCGCCAGATTGTTGTGATTTTCGATTTTCTATATAGGCATTATAGTCAAATTGGGGCGCCGGCGTCGATACAAATTGTGGCATGTTGGCAATGTTAGAATTAGGAATTATAGTAGTCAAGTATGTAGCCAAGTCTTGGTACCGTTTGCGCTCTTGTTCTTCATGATGTTTTTCCCAAGCTTCTTGTGCAGCCCGTATCATGTCTTGCATCACCTCATTTGATGGTGGTATCGAGGTGGTAAATGAAGAAGGAAAACCCGTCTGACGTTTCAACTTTCGTCCCCGTCCAATGTTGTGACCTCGACGCACTCCGAATACCTTTTTGAAGATTTCTTGCTCATTTATAGATGATTGTTCATTGACATTAGATGATGATGATGCTTGTTGAGTCTGAATTTCCTTCTCCGCAACCAACTTCTCCTAAATTTTTAAAGGAGAAATATTAGAAAAACGAATATAAATTCAAAATTTAACATAAACTACTTAAATAATCTAATTCATCAAACTTAATTAATTACTTACATAATCAGCTTTCGCTTGCTCATTTACCCACCCATTCGTCGATTTATAGTGCATATCATGCCAATTGTCTATTGCACTTTGAATTTATAGTGCATATAAAAGCACCAGAAGCAGAAGAAGGAACATATTGTTATGTGATCCCAAGACAGATAGTAAGAAAGCAAGTTAAGCACCACAACAACAGATAACCAAAACAAAGGTGAAACCAACACCAATTCTACAAAGAAAAAATAACTAGAAACTAACGAACCAACCAACTTTTTTAATTTATAAAAATTGTAATCAGATAAAGTCCCAAGAAATTACATATTTGGACATGAGAGATAGGTTAGTATTACCCTATGTGATATGCAAAAAGAATACTTAAAAGCGGCATTGAATACATTTTTATGTACAATTAGCCAATGGAAACTCATCAAAATTCAAGACGAAAAGGACATATCAACCGAAAATAAAACCAATGTGTATCATATAATAAAAAACGTGGGAGATCTCACCAAGGCCGGAAACACCAGCTTTTATAATTATCACCACCACTAATTAAACAGAAAGTGGCCTGGTTTATTTAATTTTTATATATTTATCAGAAAATATTTTTTATTGGGTTTATGATATAATATATATCCTGTAGTGCCTCTGCTTGAAAGGAAAGGATACATCATTGTCATCTCCAAATACAATGGTCAGCACCTATGTGAACAAAGTGTGTGCATCAAAGGTGTGCCACCTGTTATTGTGCATGTATTGTTCAATTTTCAATTGTGCTTTTGTTTACTATGAGAATACAATGCAGAAAGCTCCATGGCAACTGTAAAATGTATTTCAGGTAACTGCAGCAACCATGTTGGAAGCTCAGAGTATTCAGTTGGGAAAGCATGTCTAATGTGCCTAAATAATACATTGCCGAAGCAAGGTTACTTTTATTAATCCTTGCATTTATCTATCTATTTATCTATTTAAACCAAGCTTTGTCTCGTTTGAGAATTTGTTACTGTTACTAGCATGATCAATCAGTAGTGTTTGAGGATTTCACACGATTAATCAGTAGTGTTAAATGAACAAGCCTCCCCTGAACAAACATGTAGGGTCGAATTGGTGTACCTTATGTTTGGGAATGCTCTCGTTGATAGCATGAACTGCACACCGCTGATAACGTGAACTGCACAAAATGACTACACCCTGCATCAATAAAAGAAAATCATAGGTAAAAGAAAAGAAAACAGAAAGCTGAACGCCATTACGAACCGACTATACCGAGAAACAACGAAACCAGATTTGTGCAAATCCATACCATCAAATAATAAGAATCTAAACCAAATTAAAATCAAACCTGAAAATGGTTAAGAACCGACTATACCGAGAGGGATGACGATACCACTGTGCTGTCGATTGTGTGCCGCCGGTTGGCGGTTCTTGCTCCTTTGCTGCCAATCGATTTGGTGCGATTTGGTACTAGAGATGCGATCAATAACGATCAGGTGCGATCAATCGATGTGATGCAATCAGAGTAAGATCGTTGGGTTTTGGCTTTGGGGCCGATCACGTGATCAATCGATTTGGCATTCAGGTGCGATTAGGATTAGGGTATTTGCTTATGCTTTGGCGCCGTAGCTGTCTATGGAGGGAGAAGAGAAAATCAGATATGTATTTTTTTAATAATTAGAAATTAATATTAATGTATATTTTAATTTTTTAATTAAATAGGTTTTACTTCTAGGAAGGACATGTCATTTCAAATATTTTTTAATAAAACTCATCACCAATTAGAAACAACTTGTGGTCTCTAAAAACTTTAAAAAAATTGGCGCTCACACTGCAGAGGAGGGAAAATTCCCGCTACACTTTCAGAAACAACTTATCTTTTCTAAAACTTGAAAATTTTTAAATATCTTGAAAATAATAATAGGAACCACTTGTGGTCTCAAAAGGTATATCTTTAGAGACAACAACATGTTCTCCCTGAAAGATTTGTCTCTAAAGATTAGATTTCTTGTAGTGAGAATCAATTGGTAGGTGCGTCCGTCGTAGTTCGTACAGCTCGTTGATAGTCTCCGTGTTCCTAGTGAGAGTTGTTACCGTCAACCCGTTAACGAGGATTCCGCACTCGTTGACGGTTCCGCGTCTAGATAGATCCGTGTTGTGTAGATCTTACATGGCCAGGCTAGAAGCAATTCGTTTGTATCTAGCCTATGCTGCTCATAAGAGCATTAAGGTATTTCAAATGGATGTGAAGGGTGCATTTTTGAATGGGAAGCTGCAAGAAGAAGTATATGTCAAACAGCCTCCAGGTTTTGAAAATGAACAACATCCAGGTTTTGTCTATAAGTTGGACAAAGCTCTCTATGGTCTCAAACAAGCCCCTAGAGCCTGGTATGACACTCTTACTGAATTCCTTATGAGCAATGGGTATTCCAGAGGTAAAGTGGATACCACACTATTCATAAAGAAGGTGAAGTCTGATATTATGCTTGTTCAAATTTATGTGTATGATATAATATTTGGTTCTACAAATGAGCAGTTATGCAAGAATTTTTCATTTCTTATGAAATCCAAATATGAAATGAGTATGATGGGAGAACTTACTTTCTTTTTAGGATTACAGGTTAAACAAACCTCAACTAAAATCTTTATAAATCAAAGAAAGTATACTTTAGATCTATTGAAAAAGTTTAAATTTGATCAAACTTCTCCTATTAAAACCCCAATGGTAACCAATGTAAAATTGGATGCTGATGCCAGTGGCAAAGCAGTTTCAGTAACAGCTTACAGAGGTATGATTGGGAGCATGCTATACTTAACTGCTAGTATACCTGATATTATGTTTGCCACCTGTTTGTGTGCCAGGTTCCAAGCTGATCCAAAGGAATCTCATCTAGCTGCTGTTAAAAGAATCTTCAGATACATGAAGGGTACACCAGGTTTGGGTCTTTAGTATCCCAAAGACTCAAGCCTTGAACTAACAGGTTATTCAGATTCGGATTTTGCAGGCTGCAGGCTAGATAGGAAAAGCACAACAGGTCGGTGTCAACTCCTTGGTGGTAAGTTGATAAGTTGGTGTAGCAAGAAGCAGAACTCAGTGTCTACTTCTACTGCTGAAGCTGAGTACATTGCTGTTGGAAGCTGCTGTGGGCAGATTCTGTGGATGCAGCATCAGCTTGAAGACTATGGGCTTGTGTATAGGAAAATTCCTATTCTGTGTGATAACACAAGTGCCATAGGCATTTCCAACAATCCAGTATTTCATTCAAGAACAAAGCATATTGAGGTCAGACATCACTTCATCAGGGATCACATTCAGAAAGGTAATGTGGAGGTAAGCTTTATTTCCACAAATGAACAACTTGCAGACATTTTCACCAAACCTCTTGATGAAACAAGGTTTAATTACCTTGTCAGCAAGCTGGGCATGTTAAACAAAAGTGACTAAGTGTCCTCAAAGGTCTAAGACCTTATATGTCTCACACTGCTCAAGTTTCTCAGAACAGCTTAGACAGAACAGGCTGTACATGTTCTGTACTTAGCCATTTTTCTGAAATCCTTGAACAGCTTGAACATACAACAGGCTGAACAAAAACAGTTTACTCGTCCAGTCTGCTCTGATGGTCCATTCTTCACCCTGCTCATTCCTTCACACTGATGTACAAGCCATTGTCTTGTAACCTGTTCAGCAATTGAACACAACCTGATCTTCAATTAGAACACAGGTTGAATGCACAGCGTGAAGAGTGAACAACTTGAAGAATGAACAGCCTGTGATGACCTTACTCATCACAGGTTTGACCAACAGCTTAGACCAACAATTTTTAATTACCTTTCTTCACAATTAAGTTACTTAATTTATGTTTTTATGTAACTTAATTACTGCGGATGATGTGGGTTACGTGTGTTAGTGATTAAAAAGGGCTCAAGTGGTCTGACAAACGGTCTGACATGGACAACCGTTCCGTTTTCCGTTAACGAACTTTTCAAATCAACCGCCCAAATATTTCTCTCTCATACCCACTCACATTCAAATCCTATAAATACCTCATACTGTTTCATCTTCGTTTTCTTCACTACTACCATAAACATCCTAAGAACCCTAAAAATCGACTAAGTGTCTTGTGCTTCTGCTACTCTCACTACTTTCAAAATGGCTCACAGAAACAACCCCTTTCTACCAGTATTTGTTGGTGATGATGTACAGAAACACTCATCAATCACCACAATGCTAACCATCAAACCCACTAACTACATTGCCAACCTCACAATCCCCAAAAACTATGTGGGGAAAGGTTATGACCAAATGGTGGAGTTTTTGTCAGTTCATCCGTTGAACTACGCCATGACTGCTTCTCCTGGTGTCCTGTACCAGGAGATGGTATATGAGTTTTGGTACACTTGTGCCTACAACCCCAATACCAAAGTCATCAAGGGAACTATTCTGAATGGGACTCAGACCATTGAGATTACTGCTGATCTTCTCAGGGAGGTTCTTTATTTGCCCATTGCTGATTCATATGACATGCCTCAGCCTGAAAATGAACAAATGGGAAATTTGCTACGCTTCTGTGGTGTAGCAGAACCCAAAATTGGAGCTACGCTGTACAGGAAGGATCTATCTCCTACATATAGTTTTCTCTTTGCCTCAGTGGTGATCTGATTCAGTAGCAAAGTTGGTTCATTTGACCAACTGAGCCGTGATGAAATCCAAATAGTCCTACAGCTGGTGGATGGGACTACAATGGACATGGCTAAGTGGATCTTCGTGAACTTGAGGAATCTGGTGCAGCAGGAGCCAAGACCAGCTGTTGTTCGATACCCTAGATTTCTGAGCCTCATATTCAGGCACATTTGTGGTGAGCACTTGTACAACTCTCAGCCTTTACTTCATACTGCTGCCTTCCCTGTAATAGGGAATAGAGTTTTCTACACTGTTGTTCTTCCCAATGAGCCTCCTCTGTCAACACTAATGAGGAGGTTGTTAGGATTGGTGGAAGGACCCTCTGATGTGAGGGTGAATCCAGAAGCTGCTCCCAAGAGAAAATCCAAAGCCAGGTCCAAACTTGTTAAAAGGACCATGGCAACCACTGAAGCTGGGCCTATCCACAAGAAGGCCAAAACAGCTCAGTCAGAGTCTGCTCTCTTAGCCTCTGTGGCTGAGGGGGAGCAGGCTCCTCACCCTGGTTCATTCGTTGAACCTGAAGCCTCTGTGGCTGGTGCCTTTGTGGCACCTGAGACTATGGAACAGGTCAACCCACCTGTTTCTGACCCAGTCTCTAAACCTGTCCAGTCTGAACCTCTCATCTCCTCTCCAACATCACCCACTTCATCCCTCCAATACCAACGCAAATCTCTAGCCAAAAAGACAATAGCCCAAACAACCAGCTCCTCTGTTCCCTCTCAACAGGGTTCAGTTGTAAGAGAAGCCACCCCTGCTGCCTCTCCTATTGTGGGAGAAGGTTCAGCACAATTGGAGCCTGCTTCACTCCAACCTGAGTCCACCCAGAGTCAGCCTAAACCCTCTGGTTCCTCCCAACAGGAGCCAGTTGTACAACCGGAGATAGCCCCCTCCACTATTCCAGCCTCCCAACAGGCTGAGAATATTGTAAGACAGGAGCTCTCTCCACTCCATACTGAGTCCACAATGTCCCCACCTCAAACTTTCTTACACCCTGAGTCTGCACGAGGTGCCCACACTGCTGGTCTAGACCAATCAGCAGATCAGCCTCAAATTTCTGCTCCCTATGATACAGCTGTTCTACACCAAACGGCTTCTGAGGGACCAACAACCCAAGCTGATGAACCTCAGGGAACATACCATCCATTGGGTGAGGCTGCTCCTTCTATGCAAACTCCATCAGCAGGTTTCACCACTGCTGATGTTGAAATGCATATCCCATCTCCCCATGATGAGGTGCTTTTACACCAAGGCACTGCAGAGGGAACACCCACTGGCCTTCATGAAGGTGCTGCAACACAAGCAGCATCTGAAAGGCTCCCAATGAGGGTTCTTTAGAAACCTCTATGACCTCTCTACCCTTAAAGGATCAGCTTTCCCTGCTGACCAACAAAGTTGGTTCTTTAGAAACCTCTATGACCTCTCTACCCTCTCTTATTTCAGAATCTGTGTCTGAACAGCTTAAGGGATTCTTTGATCTGTTCACGGATTCCTTCCCTGTCACTCCACAACCTGATAATTCTCCACAGCTGCTTGCACTCACTGCACAGCTGCAAAATGTATCCACATCCCTCTCCTTCATTCTTTCACTACAACAAGACTCTGTGTCCTCAATGACAGCTATTTCTCAACAGCTGTCATCTCTCCTCACTTCTTGCAATTCTACTCTTCCTGCCACTCTAGCCAGCTTGAACACACTCATTGGCTCCCTATCCAATTCTTTGTCATCAAACCTTGCTGATGTGCAAGATTCTCTTGAATTACATCTTGCGCAGCTTCAAAGTTTGCTGTTCACAGCTTCTGATAGGGAAAATATTGTCAGGCTGACTTCCCTTGCTTATACCCAATCCTCTTCTCTTCAAACCTGCCTTTCCCAGCTTGCAGAGGTGAAGGGCAACATGGCTTTCTTAGTGCATAGCCTTGTTGGCCCCAAGCCTGCTGCTAAACCTGCTGGCAAGCCTGCTGACTTTGTGTCTTCAGGCAGACCAGGTGTTGAAGGTGCTGGTACATCTCCTTCAAAGGGGGAGAAGTCCTCTGCCTCGAAGAGTAAGTCTAAGGGGGAGAAAACTTCTTCTTCTGAGGAGAAATCAGTGCCTGCAATACTCACTGGTCAACCAGCAGGAGCATCTGCAACAGGTACAATGGAGGGTGCCTCCCACGCTGCTCATCCTACTCAGGTTGAATCTCCAATCCCTGCTCAGTCTAAGGGGGAGGAATTCATTCCTGAGGGCAGGACAAGCAGCAGAAGGAGGCATCTGATTCTTGAAGAAGAAGAAGAGGAGGAGGAGGAAAGTCCTGACGCTGCTGTCACTACAGCGGCAAAAGGAAAAGAAAAAGCAGCAATTGATCTTTAACAACAAAAAGCAGCAGAGATTAAATTTCACAAAGCCAGGGCCAAAGAAATGGGTCTTCCTATGCACAAATATTTTAAGTTTAGAGAAGAACAGCTTCAAGCCTTGGAAGCTCTAAGGAAAGAAGAAGAATCTGCCAAAGCTGCTAAGTCTTTTGCACTTCAAGAGGCAAGGAAAGTTAAAATGTCCTCTCTGGTTGTGCAAAAGAAAATATTGGAAGCTGCTAAGGGATCAGCAGAAGAGAAGGAAGCATAAAAAGAAAAGGGTGCTCTGGTCTCAGTGACCAAAACCTCAGTGCCTTCTACAAGAGCTCAGTTCCACTTTGACAACCTGGCAAGAAGAAAATTTCAAGATGTTGCTGATAGAAGGCTTGCCAAGGAAGCAATTGTCAAAGCTGTGCCCATATCAAGAAAAGGCAGTCAGTGGAAGTTGAAAATAACCAGAATGGGTGCAACAGGCCAAGAACTAGAAACATATGACTTCACTGATGTTGCACAAATGTGGTACAGAGAATGGATTGAGCTGGCAGTTGCTCTGAGTGAGTCTAAGTCAGAAACTGCTAAGACTATCAGAGCATATGTTAAGAAGCTGATGGAGAGAGTGAAGAATCTTGGCCTGATCTCCAAAGAAGTTAGTGAAGGTGTCTATGTGACACAACCAAAAATAAAGGCCAGGAGGACAAGGAAGGACACTGAGATGGCACAACTCCTCACCTTGATAGAACAAGGTGACTATGCTATTGAGATGAAAGGAGTTGACCACAGCCTGCCTAGTGGAACAGAGTTTGAAGATGGCAAGATCATTGAAGAGCCTGAGCTGGGGGCATTTTTTGTAGATCCCTTAACTCAGAAGAAATGCTTTCAGAGAGCATCAGATCTATACAAGGTGGATCTGAGACAACTTGTAGCCTTCAGACTTGCAGTTTCATTCAGGCAGTCAAGCAGGTGGAGAGCAGCCGTCTGGGATCAGCTCAGAGGCTTTTTTGAGAGAGGTGAACTTGAAGATCCCAAGTTTATGATCATCAGAAGTGAAATTCAAGAACTTGAGGATACAAGGGAGCAGCTTGAAAAGATGTTTGAAGGTGCCCCTCCATTGTAGTAAAGTCCATCTACCATCTGGGTAGGTGAAGAATGGAAGCTGTCCATCAGTTGGATAGGCTTACCATTATCTGCTCCCAACACAAACAGTCCAAAGTCTGATGTACATTAGTTGTACTTTATTTACATAAGTTGTAATTTTTGCATTAGTTGTAATATACATCAGTACATCAGTTGAACTTTTGTAAAAACATGTGTTGTTTTATGTAATCAAAAATCAGTGTATATATAAACTGATCTTTTACTTTACTTTGATGTTGTAATTCCATTTCAGCAAATGTACTGTAAAAATATATAGTGATTTTTTTATAAAGCCAGCTTAGACTAGTTATTGCAAATAGGGGGAGATCGTTAGGCACAAAAAGGCCTCAGTCAAACCTGTTCTGCATCTGAGGGGGAGATTCTAAATCAAACCTGTTGATGCATTTGAAGGTTGAATTTAAGGCCTGTTATATGCCTTATTGAGACCTGAAAATGATTTGCAATATCAGCCCAAAGCTGTTCTATGTGTTGCATATGTTGCAACAAAGGAAGTTTTGCCCAAGCTGTTCAGTCTGCTGAACAGGCTGGACATAAACTGTGTACGCTGCTCTACACTGGTGAGCAGCTTGGGCAGTTTACAAGTGTTCTGTTCTTTGTGAACAGAACCTGTTCTTTATGAACAGGCTAAACACTTTATGGAATGTGTTTCCAAGTCCTCATGTATTGTTTTTGACTGCAAGATCAGTTTACAAAGTCGAAGACAAAGTGGAAATCAGAACTGCTCAGCCTGCCCAAGCTGTTCTGTTACATGAAGACAAAAGGATATTTGAAAAAGGGTGACAGACCTTTTTCTTATATCAAAATAGGCCTTTACAAAGGAAGAAAGAAAGAAAGTTGACATTCCTTATTTAGTTAAAGCCAATGCAACAGTAGACAAAGTGAAAAGACAAAAGTTCTGCCCACATGAAGACAAGTCTGCTTTTCAGAATGTGCAGAAAAGTTTATGTTGTCTTTTCAACAAGACTTTCCCTTTTTCCTTTCGTCCAATGAAGAAGCTTCACTTAGATCCTCTGAGTGAATAAAAAGAAACTTCCAAGGATTGAAAGATTAAGCCAAAAAGCTAAGTGCTGAAACCAAGAGTGAACGTGCATTCAAAGTGAGTCTTTCATGCATGCAAGTCTGCTTGAATAAAACAGTGCTCAGTGTCTAAGCTGTTCTTGTTCAAGCTATTCCTCAGAGTCTTGGAAACACAGTGAGTGATTCTTAGTGAGTGTATTCATTGTAACCAGTTTAAGTCTGTCTTAGACTAGTTAAACATACTGTTGTATCTGTCATCTCAGCTTGAACCTTTCCGCATTCAAGCTCGTTTGTAATTAACATTTGTTGATAATACATACAAACATTGAGAAAATTAGGTGTAGTTTTTAAATAGCTGTATTCACCGCCCCTCTACAGCTTAAGGCTATATACTTGGGATATCTTTTGGGACCTACAATATATATATATATATATATATATATATATATATATATATATATATATATATATATATATATATATATATGTGTGTGTGTGTGTGTGTGTGTGTGTGTATGTATGTATATAAAGGGTTGGATGATGATGATGATATTGATGTACCATGAAATCATGCATGCATATTTTTATTTATTATTATTATTATTATTATTATTTTAATCATGAATATATAAGGTTTGCTTTATATGCATACACACACACATATATATAGGTTTGTAACCCTTTCCAATCTCTTAAAATTTACAATAAAAATTCAACATTTTAAATACCAACCATGGAATTTGATAATTTATATCATATTTCCTTGAATTAATAATTGAGTTAAATGACTTAAAATTAATTAATTTTCTCGAAATTAACGGGTGTTACATTCTAACTTGTTTTATTCATGTTGACACGTCATCATGTTTTGCGACGACAATGTCATCGCAAAAAGTCTTTTGAAAATTAATTCAAAATTAAAATAAGTCGCCGCTAAAAACTTCTTTTTGCGACGACGTGTGGAGCTTCGGCGACGACATGTTGCTTAAAGTTAAAAAAAATTCCACCGTGATTTAGCAATAACATGTCGCCGCAAAAGTTAAAAAAAATTCCACTGTGGTTTCTTCTATGTCAGATTATATTGTGAACGGTTCTCGGAAGCAAGTTTGGCGAAAGAAGCAGAGAGAACGGAAAAACAAGAAAATAAAACAAGAGTGGCGAGTGAAGAAAAATATTGTTACAGATAGAAATAGCAAATTTGAAAATTCTGTCTGTAATAATGAATTTGTGGATAAATCTTGTATCAAATTCTCTCGAACTGATTTAATTGCTTTGAATTCTGGTTCATGTAAATCTCTGCTTGTAAAATCTGATAAATTTGTATGCCAACCTAAGAAAAAGGACCCATCTTTCAAACAGAAAAAGGTTCCACAGCAAAAATTTTTCAAAAACAGTTCCGCCGCGAATTGTAAAAAAGTGGATACCAAAAAGAACTGTTAAAAAGTGGGTACCTAAATCATCATCAATTGTTAAAATAAAAGACATATCTGATGAGAAAAAGCATCATCAACTGCATGATTTACCAAAATCAAAAGTACCCAACTATAAGTGGGTACCTCATGTGCTATTTCGTCTTATAGGTAAATCATGTATGGTATCTTGACTCCGGATGCTCGAAGCACATGACCGGACAAAGAGAAACACTCACTAACTTTGTAGAAAAGTTCCGTGGGACGGTCAGATTTGGGAACAATCAGTTTTGTCCGATCAAAGGTTATGGGAGTCTTGCATACGATAAAATTACCATTCAGAAGGTCTTTTATGTTGATGGTCTTGGTCACTACTTGTTTAGCATTGGACAGCTTTGCGATAAAGGATTGGAAGTCAACTTCAAAGCTAATCGGTGCAGCATTCGATCTTAACAAGGTAAAGAAATCCTGGCAGGAAACAGGAAAACCAACTTGTACTCCATTGACCTAGCCTCCATTAATCTAAAAAAGGATGTCTACTTACTGTCAAAAGCTAAATCAAAAACAGCTTGGCTATGGCATCGTTGTCTTTCACATCTGAACTTTAACGAATTAACCAACCTAGCAAAAGGCGGGTTAGTTAAAGGGCTACCAACTCTCAAATTTCAAAAGGAGCAGTTGTGTGCCGCATGTGAAAAAGGAAAGATGACTAGAGCTTCACACAAGTCCAAATTCGAACACTCTTCAACGAGAGCACTGGACCTGCTAAATATGGATCTGTGTGGACCAATGAGAGCACGAAGTATTAAAAAGAAAATATATGTATTGGTAATAGTCGACGACTACTCACGATACACATGGGTTTTCTTCCTGCCGTCCAAATCAGATGCTACCGAAATCATTATAGACTTCATCCGGAAAATTCAAGTGAAGTTGCAACTTTCAGTTCAGTCAATCAGATCAGATAACGGCACAGAATTCAAGAATAAATCTCTTGAATCATTTTTGAATTCTGTAGGAATCACACATCAATTTTCAGCCGCTCGAACTCCATAACAGAATGGTGTCGTTGAACGAAGAAATCGGACACTAGTGGAATCAGCGAGAACGATGCTGGCGTATTCCAATCTTCCGTTATTCTTATGGGCTGAAGCTGTTGCAACAGCTTGTTTCACGCAAAATCGATCAATTATTAATAAACGATTCGGAAAGACTCTGTATGAACTTATAAACAAACGAATACCTAATGTTGAATTTTTCCATGTCTTTGGATGCAGATGCTTCATATTAAATGACAAAGACAACCTTGGAAAATTTAATCAAAAGGCTGATGAAGGTATCTTCATAGGATATTCGAAGGAGTCAGTTGCTTTCCGGGTCTACAACAAGCGGACCAAGACAGTCAATGAAAGCGTCAACGTTAAATTTGATGAAGGAGTGGTAATGGCTTCTGAACGTACCAGTTCAGGACCCGAACATAAGAAGCCGACTTCTATGGATTCAACTGAAAAGAGTGCAGAACATTCAGATTTAAATAAACTGTTTGAGAATTTCTACGAAGACTACTTTGAGAAGCCCAAAACTAATGTTTTAAATTTAGTGCCTGACAGGATTACTGAAGATCCCGTCGTAGTCTCAGATCATTCTCATCAACAAATATCAGAAGAAACTGGAGAAGCTTCGACACCAGATGTACACTTTCCAACTGACAGTGTACAACCTATTCAACCTCTAGAATCTTCTGAAACCCCCTTAACATCTGAACACTCAGAAACTTCTGTCTCAGATAACTTACCGTCTACATCTGAAGCCAACCCCTGACTTCCCTATTTAGACCTAAATCCCAATCAAGACCACATTCAACCGTATCCACATACTTTCAAGTGGACTAGAAATCACCCAACGGAAAATATCATTGCTGATCCTTCTGCTTCAGTCCAAACCAGAAGAGCCACAATAAACGAGTGCTTATTTTCCAATTTTCTCAGCAAAATTGAGCCGAAGAATGTGAAAGAAGCTCTTCTGGACGCTGATTGCCACTAGTACAAAATATGTCATTCGTCACGCTAAAAAACCGTGGTCATAGACCTTTGGCCACAGTTTTATTTTTCATTCAAATCATGACCAAATGTCGAATCGCTTTTGGTACCTTATGGCTACATTTAATTTTCGTGACTAAATCATATGTAAAACCGTGGCCATAGCCTAAAACCGTGGCTATATGGTAACAATTTCTATATAGTTGTGGTCT
Organism: Centrapalus pauciflorus; assembly: GCA_020465985.1. NCBI lineage: Eukaryota > Viridiplantae > Streptophyta > Magnoliopsida > Asterales > Asteraceae > Centrapalus > Centrapalus pauciflorus. Next base: position 50,498 of record JAANYP010003422.1, read on the forward strand.
ATATTTTTTAGTAACCGTGACCATAAAATATTTTTAGTCACAATCTCCTTTAGCACTATGACAGTTGGATACATTTAGACACACATGAATAATTAAACCGTGGCGTTAACATTCTTACAGACATGCATAAATAAATAAACTGTGGCTACCTGGTATATTTAAAGACGCACAAATATTTAATCGTGACTATTGGATAAATTTATACACACATAATCAGCTAAACCGTAACTATTTGAGACATTTAATCACACCCCATGAATGAAACCGTGACAATTGGTTATATTTTGACGCACATAAACTATTAAGTGTGGCCATTGGTACATTTTGACATGCATAAACAATTAAACCGTGACCGTCGGTACATTTAGACACACATAATTAATTAAAATGTGACCATTAGTTGCAATTGGACATACATAAAGTATTAAACCGTGACAATTGGTACATTTTGACACACAAAAATAATTACACCGTGACCATATCATCATTTTAGTCACAGAATAATTCGTTGATTCATGACAATTGCTTACTTTTAGACACATATAATAAACAAAACCATGACCATAAAATATTTATAGTTACTTATTTCTTCCTAATCGTGGCAATTGGTATCTTTTAGACACATACAACAATACAATCAGTGATCATTAAATACTTATTGTCACATTATATTTCTTTTAAAATCACTATTGTTACTTTTAGACACGTGTAAAAAATTAAACCGTGACAATAAGTTACTTACAGCCACATGTGTTTTCTTTTATCGTAATTGTTGTTTACTTTTAGACACACATAACATTTATAATAGTGACCGTAAAATATTTATAGTATCATCTTGTTTCGTAAACAGTGATCGTTGATTCCTTTTAGTCATACAAAATAAAATAAAGTGTGACCATAAAATACATATAGTCACATTCTTTTTCTTTAATTATTACAATTAATTACTTTTAGCAACCTATATTAAAATAAGACGTGACCATAAACTAGTTGTAGTCACGGTTTGTTTTCTTTTATCATGATTAATATTTAGTTTTTGAGACATATATGACATTTAACCATGACCATAAAATACTTATACTGACATGTTTTTTAAACTGTGACAAATGATAATTTTAACCATACAAAACAAACTAAATTGTGACCATAAAAAAGTTATAGCTGCACTTTGCCTCTTTTATTATCTATACTATTATATAGTACATTTAAGTTATTGGTCTTAAACACAACTTTTATTGCATGATGTACATCTGATTAAAGCATGGTGGCTAAATTTTAAGAGGTACCACTGTCAATGCAGAAAAGTACAACCCAACAAAGCAAAAAAAAATGAAAAATCAAAATTGGCTGGCTTCAAGAAGCCTCTTCCACTTCCCCAAGCTACCTCTTCCATTCCCCCAAAAAGTCTGCAGAAAAAATATATTTAATATATCAGAATAATTCTTTAATATAGTCACTTTCATCGTTCTGCACTCACCTTTCATCTCCCCCCAACCCCTTGATGCAGTCACCTTTAATCAGTATAATCCATTGACGTGTTTTGCATGGCAAGTGACTGTTAGCCATTTTGAAGATTTGAAGAACATTCAATCCTATTGAAAAGTAGAAGATACTTTTCCAGCACTTATGAATGAACAACATGTAGGTATGTATGTATGTATGTAAGAAAGCATACATTTAAGATCAATTTAAAACATTCAGCATATGAGCCTAATTCGTCAAAAAAATCCATAAGACAATAAAACTAACCAGACGTCCAGCCCACTATCATTAGAGAAAATATAGGTCAGAAGTCCATCTCTTGATGTTACAATAGCATCCTCTTATTCAATTCCTAAAAGTCTCCCAAATCAATGGATCAGATCATGTAAAGATCTTTATATTATAATATTGGTAGCTGAACCATATGTTAAAAAATCTGGCATTGGCTTCCTATTCTCACTCCCAACCTTAGTTACAATTACAAGCGTGGAGTTTTTATACTCAAATATGTATTTAAAAAAAGTTTGCAAATATAAATGTAGACAAACTAATAATTTGTCAACGCTTAAAGTATGAAAATCAATTTGTCACATTTAATTTGTCCACATAAGAGGAAGCGTGACAAAATTGAGTGTGACAAATTTATCTCTATACTTTCAAGTGTGAAAAATAGTGTGCGACTCCGTATGAGGGGGAAGCTCGCGGAGCGGCATACCGAAAAAAAGATAGGAATTGAATCGATAAATTTGTCCACACATACACATGTGAACATTTTTCTTTATGATTAAAAATGTGGTAATTAGGATGATTTAGTATATATTTTCACATTTATTAGTGCAATAATTTTAAACACATTTATAAGCGTTGAAAATTTACTAAATTTTTACAACACTTTTAAAAAGCATGTAAAAATGATGTGAACAAATGACATATTTGTTGTAGTGTGTTAAACATAATTGGTCTAGGATTAAAATGAAGCAAACTTAAGTTTGTGCATATAGTAACTTAGAAGACACCACAGACCATGGGTTTCTAATAATAACTACACCTTCAGTGCATATAGGAATACCATCAACATATAATGTATAACCCGTGAGAAGCAGTGTATATCAACTTATAGCAGGAATATTTATATGGATTTCCTTATACAAGCAAAACATGTGGAAATATAGTAGTATACAAGGTCATCAATCAGCCATGGCATTTTGGTGGACCAACTTAGGGCAACTAACAAATCAAACTCAAGACATATTTGCAATTTTGTGAAAGATCTAGATACAATTGACTCATGGAAACCAATGCATACCCATCTCCTACACCAGACTACAAGTACTGTCCTCTCAAGCTATATATCAGAGAAGTGATATTAACTTTGAATTTCACTAGAAGACATGAACTAGTACGTTACCTATCCAAAACACCGGGCGTGCATCAATATGTACAACGACAAAATACGGGAAAGCAGGCACATTTCTACAAATAACACAACAGAAAGAAAACCGGAGGATTTACCTTAAGTTCATGCTGAGATACTGAACCTTCAACCTGCACTGGCACTTGAAATGTATAATTTTCAGCAGCTTCCGCAGCCACATCAGCTGTTGCCTTCATCTCCGGCGTTATTTTGAAGAAATCTGACCCGATAATCTTTGCTAATTTCTCTCTCAGAGCAGCATCTGAAGAGAAGGCAAAAAAACCGCTAAATAAAAACTCATTTACATAAGATAAAAATTGATTGAATAGATCCCATCTCACAAGTAACGTGGGAGTTGGAATCAATAAGCTGTTCAGACTTCGCAAGCCAAAGCTTTGCGTGTTCAATGCATCTCTGCAAAGCGTTCTGGTGCGAAAAACTCGAATCCACGGGTCTCGAAATCACTCTGCGATTTCACATCAAACATACTCCCGAAGTAAATCAAACGCAGGAGATCCTCCACAAGTAAATCACTCTGCGGCGCCGCTTCCTTTTCCTCCTTGTCTAGGGTTTTGCCTATGTTTTCGCCATCAGCTTCCCTGTCATTTTTTTCCGATGCTCCAACGTGACGGTGTTATATAGCAAGATTGATCTCTTCATCAACGGCAACGGATAGAGGTTGACGAAACTTCTCGAGCTCTTCGACAGAAGCGACGATCGTAGGTTTAGATTTGAGAAGTTCTTCTTGTTCTTTGTTTTTGCAGGTATTCCCTTGAGCAATGGATTCTTCGAGCTGAGCAATACGATTAAGTTTTTTTCTTAGGTTACGGATGCGCTTGTTGATGAGAGTGAGGACTGGCCCATCGGTGACATCGGAAGCCGCCGCGGCCGATGTCATTCTGCTGATTGTAGGGCTGAGTGAGAAGGAAATGAGTATGCAGGTTTGCTCCGCCGTGAACGGCGGTGTGAGAGTGGTGGGCGAGGGTTTTTAGTAGGGTTTGCAGAGGAAGATAAAAGGGGGGAAATGAGAGAGGGTGGGTGGAACTTTAAAGCCCCTCGGTGAGAAGTGGATCAATCCCCGGGAGTCTTTTTTATTTTAATTATATTCATGTTTGTCATATATATTCATCACCTTATGGTTTTTAAAACCAGCTTATAAATTAGCTTTGAATAGTTTATATATCGTAATATTTCATTATTACGTACATGTATTTGTAAATTTTGTTATTATATTTATATTCTTTTAAATCTCAAAACTTTCATATATATCCAAAAATCTAATTAATTAATTATTATAAGAGTAGATTACAAAAATGGTGTTTGTGTTTTGCATAAAATTTTGGATTTGGTCCATTTGTTTCAATTTTACATAAACGGTACTTATTTGAACTGTTTAGTTGCAGAAATAGTCCATTTATCTCTTCTTTTTTTTTTTCCCCAAAATGACAATTTTACTTTTATTTTCAATAACATTTTAGGTTTGTTTCTTTTCATAATTTTTTTTTTTGTTTTCAAATTTTAATATTAGTTTAATAAATGATGATTTGATTAATTATTAATATTATTATTATTTAAGATATTTTTATTTTTTATTTGTTAAAGTTATCCTTTTTTATTAATTTAATCAAATTATTTTACGTTTGTATTTAATTTATTTATTAAAATTATATATATATATATATATATATATATATATATATATATATATATATATATATATATATATATATATATATATATATATATATATATATTACATTTCATTATTATAATATTTATTTGTTTTTTGTATTTTATATTTTACGTTTTATAACACGTTATTATTTCAATTTAAATTTAGTATTTTATTTGTTATGAATTAAAATTTTGTTACATTAAAATAATTACGTCAACTAAAATGTTAAGTTTAATAGTCACTTGTTTGCCTTTTATAAACCGTGACAAAAAAAATTTATAGGGACATTTTTTCACTTAAACCGTGAACACTGATTACTTTTAGTCACACAAACCAATTCTTCGTGTGACCATAAAATATTTATAGTCACTGTTTTTTCTTTTATCATGAAAACTGTTACTTTTGTGAATTACAGTTCCGTATCAATCAAACAACAAATCAAGAACAAATACAATTCATTAATCAAAACTACTAACCGAATGATTGAATATCAGAGAATGTCGATTACAATTGATGAGAGAATAATTCCAAATCAGTAACTGCTTTCTTCCGTACAAAAGTGAAAATGTCAGAGAGCTCTCTATTGAAAATCAAAGCTACTAATTATATACATATTTCACAACTATTAAGGAAATACAAAATAACCCCCTAGACTTTGTTTCCATCAATTAAAATAAAATCTAACATTCTCCCCCTTTGATGGAAATAGCAAAGTCTTTAAATTGACAAACCCAGCTTTTGTTCAAATCTTCTAATGCTTTTACGATCTGAGAGCCTCCATTCAATCTTTGAGATGAACTCAACCATGAGTCTTCGGTCATTTACAGATAGAGCTCCTTTCTTCGTCTTTCTCTTTTTATTAGCTGCAAGCTTTCCTTTTTAGACCACTCAAAACTTTGTTCAGAGTCCCATCTGAAAATTTGTTCAGCTCTACACTTCTCATAGCTCTTAGCTTCTTATTTCTATCTTTGTACATGACTGCTGGATGCTTTACCATGATAACTTGGAATTCTTTCAATTCTCCAGCAAACTTGATATCTCTGTGAGGAGCTGTCATGTTGATCTTCCTCATACCTCGTCAACACCTATCTGAAGATCTTGCACTGACATCAATACCAATTTGGTATGCATGAAATGAATAAGTGTCTTAAGTGCAAATCTGCAATGTTCATTTCTTTTGTTTCTGCACAACTCATCAAATAGATCTTCAATGTCGACCAGGTGCATATTGAACATATCTGCTTCTGTGAACGTATAAGTGTTTCCATCAGCTCTCGTAACAGTGAACGTTGGATAGAAGATCTTAACAAATCTGTCCTTTTCAATTTTCACCAGATCAACTATCCTGAACTCACTCCTAACCTTCTCAACTTCTTGAGTCTTATTTCTTAGAAAGCTGGCATAGTTGACCAGAATTGGCATGTTCGGCTCTAAAACCCTAAACAACTTGTGAAAAGAACATGGTGCTTGTTTCTTGCAAAATATTCGTTTTTCAAGAATATCTTCGATGTAAGGCATCTTGTTCCTTTTTCTGATAAATTCAGCTGATCTATTCTCTGGAAGCTCAAGTTTCTTTACTTTCTTCTTACTGATCTCATCTTTGTTCAATAGTGTAAGCATATCTTGAATTTCCCTTTGAACGACTTGTTGTGCTTCAAATCTAAGTCTATGTTGTTTCTTAGACTCATCTGCAAGCACATATTCATTGAAAAATCTATCCATCACCTCAACCTCATTCAATTCAACCTTTTCTTGAACAACCACGTTTTCAACTTGAAACTCTTTAATTTCTTCCTTAACTTGAATAACCACCTCAGGCTTTTCAACCGTTGGTGTCGATTTAGTATCTTTCAAAATCTCCTGAACTAAGCCTTCCTCCTCTTCAATCCTTTCTGCTCGAAAATCAACATTAGTTAATGTGATTACATCATCATCTTCAGAAACTTCAATGTACTCCTATCTCTCTTCTTCTACATCTTGAATTCTCAACTCTTGATGTTTAACTTGAACATCTTCATCAGAATCAATATATTCTACAAAATTGTAAATATCAGACTGAATGTTCAAAGGAACTGGAACATCTTCATAAAGAATCAATCCCAGCTCACTTTGTTCACCAGCCGATTCTTTTGAGCCCCCGACCTCTCTCTCTTTAACTTCAGTTTCTTTTTCTAGGTATGTGATCATCAAGACCCCAGGTGTAGTTTCATCAAGCTTTCTCCTCTTCTCCCCCTCACGAGGAGCATCATCGGAGTCCTCATCATGCTCATCATGTTTACGTTTGGATGAGGAAGCTTGTGCTTTACATGTTTCTTCAACGGCTGCTACCCTCTCAGAAAGATTTCCCAAAGTTGTTATCACTGTACTTTCTAAACTTATTATCCTTTCCTGCATCTCATCAAACTGATCAAAAACAAACTCTTTCAGCTCTTCCTTCAATTCCTCCAGTGCTTGATTGGATTCAGTCTGCTTGATTGATTCTTCAGCCACTGCTTTACCTTTCAGAAACTTATGAATATTTGTCATCTGTGCCATCACTTCAGACAGTTGAGCAGATACATGCGTATTCACTCCGGCAACAGCGGCATTCAACGCTTTATTCAATGATGTTTCAGTGGATAGATTCACCACTGGGTCACTTAGACTTCCAGTTGTCACAACAGTCGAACTTGTGAAAAGTACGTCTGTGTGGCCAGTACTCAGTGTTGGCAATGTAGTTTCTCTGACCGGACTTCCTCCCTCTTCAAGCGACGGAGCAACAAATGCTTCCGTTGCTGAGGATGTTCCAGTGGGAACAGGAAGTTCAGCCACACTAACTTCAACAAATGAAGTTGACTCGAGTGTCCTAGACTGTATAAGATCTATACTCAGTGATTGAATTGATGTCGTACACTCGGGCAGCTTTGTACTTGTTTCAATATCCATAAAGTCCAAATGACTCTCGGATAGACTATAAGGTTCATCCCGGTGCTCAATTGAAACAATCTCCTGTTGAGAGGAGACTGAGTGGATAGTTGGGTGTGTAGTCGTTAGTGGGATACTGACTTCTTCAATGCGAACTCTCATAGAAGAGCTAACAACAGATGTGGTAATATCCCGGCTTTCTAGGTGTACGGTATCCCTCACACTCTCTTCAGCAATACTTACTATATCTATCATCATAGTTCCTCCCTCATGATGATCACCTCCATCAGCACCATCATCATCATCATCATTATCATCACCTTCACCTTCTTCTTCTTGAATATCCGATAGAGTTCTCTCGGAATCAGATTTCTCAGCTTCTTCCTCACCTCCCCTTACAACGTCATCTCCCTCACTCACAGATTGGGCACCCTGAACTTCAGCCCCTTGCTGAGGTTCCTCTCATCCTAAGGCTCCTTGGGTAAGAGATCCCGGCTCCTGGGTCTCTATTAGAGCATGATATATCCTATATAATCTCACATGCTCACTCTCCTGATCTGCATATTTTAATAACGACTCCGGGATTGGCATAATATTTGCATTCGGAGAATCCGGTACTTCGTGTAAACTCATCATCACATAATCTGGACATCGCTGTGAATTTGCTCGCTTCGGAATATTTTCATTTGCTCGAAGAATTCCTCGGATAAGAATTTGTATAAACCTCTGGAGCGGAACAAATTTTCTTGCTCTATTTGTAGTTTTTGCAAGAACAATCTCCTTTAAGTCCTCCCAGATGCACTGAGCATAATCATAATGCTTGTTAAACGCGATTCCATGAAAATTCCTTAGACAATGAATGCTGCATCTATCGATGACTGTGCTCTTAGACGTCATACACCTATTGATAATTCCAAATAGTGTGTACCATTCCCCATTCAAGCGATTCCGATGAAATTTGGAGCTCTTCGGTAGTGGCTTTGAGTAGCCCAGACAAATTAGATCATGAACTAGCTCCTCATCCGACACAAAATCTTCAAAATTAGCCAATTCAGGAATGTTGACTGTGTCTATACGTCTTGGAAGAAATAGGTTGTGACGAAGTCTGGCTAGAGTGATTTTGGTTTTGAATTGGTCTATGGTCACCTTGAAATGGTGATTGCCATCAGCAGGAACAAATTTGACTGTGTGCCAAAATTGTTGTAAGTAGACCTGTGGGATAGAGGGTTTATATTGAAGCAGATAACCTAACGGATGGCCTTTGAGGATGTCAACTATGATAGGATGACTGAATTTAATAACCTTGGTATCCAGACGATGGTTATTATCTCTAAAAGGTAGGCAATGTTTAGGTTTAACCAGTTGGTTATCTGGGATGATATTTGATGGTGAGGGACGAGCAACAGACGTTGAACGAACAGGTGTGGATACTAGAGTATGATTGGATGATGAATGAGAGTCAGATGAATAGGAATTCTGAGACTGCACTGGAGATGCCATTTGAACACCTGTAAACAAATAAAAATCATGTTAGTCAGAACAGGTAAACAAATGACAATCCTTCAAATGTAGAAAAATTGTAACATTTCATCAGAAATTATAAAAAGTTGTGATTTTCTGTTTAAGGCATTGGGATTCTAGACATTAATAAACTTATTATTGACAGGACTCCAGAGTCAATCGTTTAGAGACCAATGTTAGAAAATTACAAGTCTATAATAATTTCTTGAAAAAATGTGACATTTTTATTAAAACATGAAAAATTCAACACTTAGAAAAAAATTTCATTTAAACTCGAATGAAATTACTTCATTCTCGAATGACTCTTGATTAGGCTCGGATGACACATGAAACAACTCGACTTAGTCTATGAATAAACTCGAATAAGCCCATATGCAACTCGAATTGCATATGTATGAAACTCGAATAAAATATGAAACAACTCGAATAGTTCTTGATTCAACTCGAATGAGTCTTGAAGGTTCTCGAATGATCAATATGTCCAACTCGAATGAAATACATGTTAAATTCGAATGAACAAGTATGAAACTCGAATGAAACATGAGAGTATATGGACTATCTCTATTATGTCTAACACAACTCTTATGAAGAAGACACTTTCTCGATAATTACATTGCCCTAACTCGAATAAACTATAATTGTTCTCGGACAATGTATCAATCGAGACTTAAGTTCTGAAAATTTTCTAAGTACAACAAACTTGGTCAACTCGCATGATACACATAATTTTCTCGAATAAACCCTTAGTCAACTCGAGTGTCACAGAGACTTTCTCGATTATCATTTGAATCACCTCGAATGAACTAAGACCTTTCTCGAATATCATTGAAATCAACTCGAATGACTCTTGGAGTTTTCTCGAGTATATCTTTAATCGAGAAACTTTTCTTGAAATTATTTTTCAAGTATACTACCACTGATTTACCAAAAATCAATTTCATGGACCTTTTTATTGAATAAACACTTGTGTCCCACTCGAAATTCAATTTTAAACACATTTGATTTACAGAACTTTGAACAAAAACAACATTAAAGTTGTTAAAAACTCAGATTTCAGAATCATGAAGAACACGAAAATGTTTAAAACTAAAATCGAAATTTCTGTTTGTGTGGTCTGATTTGAACCATGAAATTTCAGATTCATGTTCACATTCATAAACCGAACGAGACCACACATTTAATTTCAGATTGATGAACCCATCTGTTAAACAACATGAACACTGAAAAAACCAAAAATACGAACCTAAACACAAATATTCAGATATAGATGCTTTTATTAAGAAATACACAACATAAAACTGAAAGAAACAAAGTTTTTACTCACAATATAGTTAAAATTCCTTGTTGAATCAGTCAAAGATATGGGTGGGTTTTTGGTTTCTTAAGAGTGAAGAAACGTATTGAGGAAGATGATGAATAGGAGATATCCGAAAAAATGAATTTGAATTTAAAAATTCAAATTTATAGTGATTATGAACCGGCCCATATTTTATTTTTAAGAAAAAAATCCACCGGCCCATATTTAAATTCACATTAATCCAAGAAAGGCCCATACCTTCTATTGTGTCAAAAAGAAATTTCAACCCAATCAAAAGAAAAAAAAAATAAAACAAAAACACAAAACAAAAAAAAATTCCTGATAAAGAAAATTTAAAATCAGATTTAAACAATCAAAAACAAAAAAAGAAAATACACACAAAGACATATACAAAAAAAAAAATCAACTCAATTTGGGAAAAAGAAAAAAAATTAAAATTCTCCCCCTTTAAGTTCTGAATTCTGCTCCCCCTCAAATGTGTAATTCTTATACTCAGTTCAGCTCCCCCTACAAAATATCAGATAAATTTTATTAGGTTTACTTAAAATCAGACAAATTTATTTTCTGCACCCCCTGCACATGACAATCCAGATCTTGTTAAATTCAATGAATATTAACTTTTTAAGATTCAAGAATTTAACATCAGACTCAAATTAATAAAAAATGAAAATTTTAAAATTATAAATTGAAACTACTGAATTATTAAATCTTAACGATTCAACATACTTAATTTGTATACCAAAAAATTAAACCGTTTTTCATCTAACGCTTTGGTAAACAAATGATATTCAGTAGGCACAAAATATAATTCTATATTTCCATTTTCTACATGATCTTTTATAAAATGATACCGAATGTCAATGTGTTTTGTTTTTGAATGTTGCACCGGATTTGATGCAATAGCTATTGCGCTCTGAGAATCACAGTAGATTGGTATTTTCTTTGGTGTAAACCCGTAATCGCGCAGTTGGATCTTCATCCACAACACCCGAGAACAACAAGAAGATACGGCAATGACTCTGCTTCAGCTGTAGACAATGAGACGCAATGTTGTTTCTTGGATGACCTACATACGGGTTTGTCACCTAAGAACTGTACTACTCCAGACGTACTTTTTCTGTCCATCTTATCACCTGCGTGATCAGTGTCAGAAAACACAGTTAGATTAAATGAAGATTCTCTAGGATACCACAAACCAAGATTTGGAGTTCCTTTGAGATATCTTAAAATTCGTTTCGCAGCTGTTAAGTGTGATTCTTTAGGATTTGCCTGATATCTTGCACTGACACATGTAGCAAACATAATATCTGGTCTACTAGCTGTTAAGTACATTAATGACCCAATTATACCTCGATAGTGAGTCACATCTACAGGTTTCCCTGAAATGTCCTCATCGAGTTTTGAATTTGAATCCGGAGCCATGGGAGTCTTCATAGGAGTATTGTTTACCATGTTAAATTTCTTTAACATGTCTTGTATATATTTTGACTGATTGATAAAAATACCATCAGCTAATTGTTTTACTTGTAATCCTAAGAAAAAATTTATTTCCCCCATCATGCTCATTTCGAATTTTTGGGACATTAAAAATGTGAATTTCTTACAAAATTCCGGATTTGTAGACCCAAATATTATGTCATCTACATATATTTGTATAACTATGATATCCGGCCCCTGACGTTTTATAAACAGGGTTGTGTCAACTGCACCTTTGTTAAATCCACATTTCAACAGATATGTTGAAAGTGCATCGTACCAAGCACGCGGTGCTTGTTTAAGGCGATACAGTGACTTATCTAAAATATATACATGATCAGGTCTCGAAGGATCAGTAAAACCTTCGGGCTGATATGTATATACTTCATCTGTTAATTCCCCATTTAAAAACGCAGTTTTAACATCCATTTGATAAACTGTAAAGTTTTTATAAGCGGCAAAAGCTAAAAACATTCTAATCGCTTCGATTCGTGCAACTGGTGCAAACGTTTCATCGTAGTCAATCCCTTCTTGTTGGATGTATCCTTTGGCAACGAGACGAGCTTTATTCCGAATGATTACTCATGTTCATCCTTTTTGTTTTTAAAGATCCATTTCGTGCCTATTATGGATTTGTCTTTTCGGCGCTAAACAAGTCTCCAGACCTTTAACCGTTCGAACTGGTTCAGTTCTTCTTGCATCGCCACAATCCAATCAACGTCCAGAAGTGCTTCTTTTACATTCTTGGGCTCTATTTTACTTAGAAAATTTGAAAATAAACATTCATTTATGGTGGCCCTTCTGGTTTGGACTGAAGCGGATGGATCACCAATAATGTATTCTATTAGGTGATTTATTGTCCACTTAAAAGTATGTGGAAACGGTTCTATTTGGTCTTGATTGGGATTACGATCTAGATATGTTGGTTGGGGAGTTACTTCAGATGTAGTAGGTGGGACATCTGAGGTAGGAGCTTCTGAATGTTCAGAAGTTATGGGGGTTTCAGAAGAATTTGGAGGTTCAATGGGTTGTACAATCTCAGTTGTCGACTGTACATTTGCTGTTGAGGCTTCTCCAGTTTCTTCTGAAACTTGTTGTTGAGAAAGATCAGAGACTACGACTGGATCTTCAGTAATCCTGTCAGGCACCAAATTTAGAACATTAGTTTTGGGCTTTTCAAAATAGTCTTCATAAAAATTCTCAAGCAACTTATGTAATTCTGAGTGTTCAGCATTTTGTTCAGATGACTCCAATGAAGTCTGCGTTTTAGGTTCGGGTCCTGAACTGGTGTGTTCAGAAGATTACCACTCCTTCATCAAATTTGACATTCACGCTCTCGTTGACTGTCTTGGTTCTCTTGTTGTACACTCGGAAGGCAACCGACTCCTTTGAATATCCGATGAATATTCCTTCATCTGCCTTTTGATTAAACTTTCCAAGATTATCTTTGTCGTTTAGAATAAAGCATCTGCAACCAAAGACATGGAAAAATTTAATATTAGGTATTCGTTTATTAATCAATTCATAAGGAGTCTTTCCGAATCTCTTATTTATGATTGAACGATACTGTGTGAAACAAGCTATTGCAACTGCTTCTGCCCATAAAAATAACGGTAAATTTGAATATGCCAGCATCGTCCTAACTGATTCCACTAGTGTCCGATTTCTTCTTTCAACGACATCGTTTTGTTGTGGAGTTCGAGCAGCTGAAAACTGATGTGTAATTCCTATAGAATTCAAGAATGAGTCAAGCGATTTGTTCCTGAATTCTGTTCTGTTATCTGAGCGGATTGTTTGAATTGTGAGTTGCAACTTCACTTGTATTTTCCGGATGAAGTCGATGATCGTTTCGGTTGCATCCGATTTGGACCTCAGGAAGAAAACCCATGTGTATCGTGAATAGTCATCAACTATCACCAATACATATCATTTCTTATTAATGCTTTGTACTCTCATTGGTCCACACAAATCCATATGCAGTAATTCCAGTGCTCTCGTGGATGAGTGTTCAGTTTTGGATTTGTGTGTAGCTCTTGTCATTTTTCCTTTTTCACATGCGGCACACAACTGCTCCTTTTGGAATTTGAGAGTTGGCAGCCCTTTGACTAACCCTCCCTTTGCAAGGTTGGTTAACTCATTGAAGTTCAGATGTGAAAGGCGACGATGCCACAGTTTTGACATTAAGCAGACAACTTTCTTCAGATTAATCGAGGCTAAATCAATGGAGTACAAATTTGTTTTCCTGTTTCCTGCCAATATTTCCTTTCCTTCTCCGGATCTGATGCTGCACCGATTGGCTTTGAAATTGACTTCTAAACCTTTATCACACAATTGTCCAATACTAAACAAATTGTGTCCAAGACCATCAACATAGAAAACCTTTTGGATGGTAATTTTGTCGTATTTGAGACTTCCGTATCCTTTGATCGGACAAAACTGATCATTTCCAAATCTGACTGTCCCACAGAACTTTTCTACAAAGTCCGTGAGTGTGTCTCTTTGTCCGGTCATATGCTTGGAACATCCGGAGTCAAGATACCAGACATGGTTTACCTATAAGACGAAGTAGCACATGAGGTACCCACTTGTAGTTGGGTACTTTTGTTTTAGGTATTCATGCAAAGTATTATTTGTTTTCCTAACAGATATGGCTTTTAGCTTATCATTTGAGGTTATTTTAGGTACCCACTTTTGAACTGTTCTTTTAGGTATCCACTTTTGTACAATTCGTGGTGGAATTGTTTTTGAAATTCTTTTCTGTGGAACCTTTTCCTGTTCATAAGATGGGTCCTTTTTATTCGGTTGCCAGACGAGCTTATTAGATTTAACAATTGAAGTCTTACAAGCACAAGAATTCAACGCAATTAAGTCCGATCTTGAAAACTTTATACAAGAATTATTAACAAGTTTATTATTACAGACAGAATGTTCGATATTGCTATTTTTATCTGTAACTATTTTGTCCTTCATGCGCCACTCTTGTTTTATACTCTTGTTTTTCTGTTCTCTTTTCTTCTTTCTCCAAACTTGTTTTCTCGAACCGTTCACAATGATATCTGACATAAAAGAAGTATGAGAATTAGTAGATTTAGATACTCGTTTCTTCTGTAAATTTCTCATACCTTTTGAAGATTGGACTTTAAGTGCAGTGTAGTCCGCTGATGAAGATGATTCACCTTTTTCAAAGTTAGGAGTATTAACAATTACTTTTGTTTTCTCCTTCTTTTGTTGTAATGATGAATTTCAGATGATTTTAATGAATCTGTAGAAATTCTTTGCAGAATTTTAACATGTTCTTTATTATCATTTGATTGTTTGTTATGCAAAGGTTTGACAAATTCATCAATTTTACCAAACATTTGCTGTAATGAATTAAAGTCAGAGTGCATATAAAGATCAAATTCCTTTTCTGAATTAATAGAATCTAGAGAAGTTGATGATTTTGGATCAGACAATTTTATGTTTTTAGGCTGATTTTGTAACTTTTGTTCCATAGTTCTTAGTTCAGCCTTTAGAGTTCCATTCTCTGTCTCAAAATTTTTAATTTTCAATTCTAGATCAGAATTTATCTTTTCTAAAATTGAATATGCCATATATAACTTTTGAGATTGAGTAGGTAATTCAGAAAAATCCTTTTCAGAATATGTTTGAATATACTCTTCTTTAATATCATGAATATTACTTGATTCATTTATTCTGGTATAATCACCAGAATTTTGCATTTTGTCTGATCGTAATCTTTTTATTTCTTCACTAGGTTCTACTTCATCAGAGGCTTTCATAAATGCCATTTTTAATCCTACGTTCATGTATCTGACATCATATAGTGTTGGTGAACTAGATATTACTTTTGTCAGATACTTTGGATTTTCCCAACCAATTCCAGATTTAGAATTATAAAATTCTGTGTCTTTTGGTTGATTTAAATAAATGGTTTGATCTGTTTGCCCTCTTTTGATAAATTCATCTTCCATCTTCTTTATTTTCTCATAAAGTTTAGTTCGTTCTTCAAAAATAGCATGATATTTTACAGAAAAATTGGAAGCTTCTAATTCTGCAGTTCTTAGTCTTTCTTGTAAGTCAATTATATTCTGATTAAGATTAAGTATTTTGCTTTGTAGTTCTTTTTCCTTATCTTGTAAATCTGAAACTGCTCGTAAGGCTAATGCTTTATCTTTGGAAAAATCTAAAACTAAGTTATGTTCATTTCGAAGTTTGTTTTCCAAAGAATGAGCATTTTTCTTTTCCGCCTTTAAAAATTTTTCAAACTTTTTAAGCATAAAGGCCATATGAGTTAGTTTTTCTTCTAGTACACATGATTCATCAATATCAGAGTCAGAATTAGAAAGTACCTCCGGCTTATCTGAAGCATCTGATTTATCTGACTCTGAATCTTCATCATTTTCAGCCTCAGTTTTGCCAGTTGCCATCAATGCAACTTCTTCTGTCTCTTCCTCCACAGATTCTTGTGTTTCTGCATCCTCTTCATTAGTTAAACTAACCCATACTTCATCCTCAGCTAACATGGCTGATTCACTCAGTTCAGACTCATTGAATATCTCTGATTTGAGGCAAATGTGAGCATCTTCATCCAAAATATCTTCATCTTCAGATAACTGTAACCAATGGTCATCCTCCGCCATAAGAGCTTTTCCCGACTCTTTTTCTTTGGCTAAGAGAGCCTTTCTCGTATAGTAGTCTGAGTTTTTGACTACTGGGGATCTTCATTCTCGGGCATAATGACCTGGTTTTCCACAGTTGTAACATTTTTGTTCTGAATCTTTCTTTGCTGACTTGCCTGACTTTTCATATCTGTCAGTCTTTCTTCCACTGCTTTCTCCAGATTTCTTATATTTGTCGTTCTTTTCAATTTTCCTCGAGCCTGTTTTGTAGCGCATCTTATTGTTGGTTGGCTTTCTGTAGAAGTTCTTTTGAAATGCTTTTATTAGCAGTGTCATCTGCTTTTTCATTTCTTCTATCTCTGAATTAGCAGATGAATCGGAGGATTCTAATTCGGAAGATGTACTGCTGACTACAGCTCTTTTCTCCTTTTTCATTTTGTATTTGTACTTTTTCTCTGCCAGTAGAGCCAATGGATCAGCAGTTTCTTTCTCAGCTTTCTTCTTTCCTGATATTTTCCTCAACACAACCTCTTGATAGTTGTTGAGATTCTCAAATATCATATGAAAATCCATTTATTCAATATCCTTTGTTTGCTGGATAATCATAGCATATTTCTCCCATTCAGGGTTCAGAACGTTTAGAAACTTGACATTGATGTCCAGGTTGGACTTTGTCACTCCATTTCGTTTCATTTCACTTACCAAAGACACAAACCTTAGGTAAGTGTTTTCCAGTAGTTCTCCTTCATGGGCTCTGAAGTTTTCAAACGTCATTAGGCTGTTTCTAGCCCTGTTTGTGGCAGCTATGTCAGATCCCCGCATCAGTTTACGCATTTCATCCCAAATTGACTTAGTAGTTTTTGTGTTTGTGAGACATGTGTAAATATCATTGGGGATGGATATCAGAAGTAACTTCCTGGCAGTTTTATCCCCTAATTTTCTCTTCTATTGGGCCTCAGTCAGGTTGGTTACCTCGACTGTTCTTGGTGGAATTGGGGGATTACCTGTTGGTACTCCAGGGATTGTTTCCATGAAAGTGGCTGGTCCTTCTGTTAAGGATTTCAGCATCTCTTCTGATAAATCATGATAGCTAATGAATTCAAGAAACCTCTCCCTCCATTGAACATATTCACCCCTGTATAGAATTGGGGGTTTGGTTTCTGATCCCATTGCTAGCGCGTCTTTTGACATTTTGATTGATATATGGGAAACTGTCCAAGATCTGATGAACTTTGATTGAGATTGAAAATTTGATCAAACTTGGAAACACAGATTAGTACTGAAATCTACAACACAGTAATTTGTTAGTAGCAATAATCAACTTGACTCAAACACTGAATAGATTTTATGTTGATGTATTGCAACAATCTCGATTAATGTGTGTATGAATCTCGAATGATCTAGGTATGAAACTCGAATGAGTTTAGAGTGAAACTCGAATGAGTTTTGGAACAAACTTGAATGTGTTTGGGAACAAACTCGAATGTGTTTGGGAACAAACTCGAATTAGTTTGCTGGGAAACTCGAATGAGTTTGCTGGGAAACTCGAATTTGTTTGAAGTGAAACTCGAATGAGTTTGTAGTTAACCTTGAATGAGTTTGGTGTAAAACTCAAATGTATTGGAAATAAAACTCGATCAACTCTTATGTGAAACTCGAATTAGCCTTCTTAAAAACTCGAATTTGTCTTCTTTGAAGCACGATTAAAATTTCAAACTTCTAATAAACTCGAATGAACTTTATATCTAACTTGATTGACTGTGATTGTCAACTCGAATTTCACAGATATTCAACTCGAATAACACAAAGTATATGTGTATTTCGAGTTTCTTAATATTTTCTGATTTTCAAGTCTGAAATTCAAATTAAATCCAAACATTTTTCCCATTTTCACTCAAATTGCAATCGAAGGTGAGGATTTTAAAAACAAACACTTTTTGTGAAACAACTTTGTGCAAAAATAGATCTAGGTTGAACTTTTTCAATAGAACAGTGTTCGTTTTTGTATTTTTCAAAATTTAGCAAAAATGTCTAGATCTTTTTCTGTGTTTTGTGAATCAATTCAAGTTTATACTCAATTGATTCGTCTATCAATCCTTTACCTTCGATCCAATTTTCACTGTCAATGATCAACAGATTAAAAACCCTTAGTGATTTTAGGGTTTTTCGAAAAAATATTCTCAAGAACAGTGAGTAATTTCGACAGAAAATTCAATCTCAGAATCAAAAATTCACCCCTAAAGCTCTGATACCAATTGTGAATTACAGTTTCGTATCAATCAAACAACAAATCAAGAACAAATACAATTCATTAATCAAAACTACTAACCTAATGATTGAATATCAGAGAATGTCGATTACAATTGATGAGAGAATAATTCTAAATCAGTAACTGCTTTCTTCCGTACAAAAGTGAAAATGTCAGAGAGCTCTCTATTGAAAATCAAAGCTACTATTTATATACATATTTCACAACTATTAAGGAAATACAAAATAACCCCCTAGACTTTGTTTCCATCAATTAAAATACAATCTAACAACTTTTACACACTAATAAAAAATTAACTAAACCATCATTAAAAAAATATAGTCACAACATTTTTTACCATGACTATTGTTTACTTTAGTTACATAAAATAAATAAACGGTCACCTTTAAATATTAATTGTCACTAATTTGTTTAATCCGTGACAAAAAAAACTCCTTATATTGAAAATTTTTTAATGTGTGAGATTGATAGCTTTTAGTCACAAAATAAATAAATCGTGACTTGAATATGCTTATAATCATATCTTTTTCATTTTAATATTACTATTGTTTACATTTAGTGTAACACCCTTGCTACATTAACCACCATTTACAAGACACCCAGGATTTAATCACCAACATACAAATATATAATGATCTGATAACTTAGTTAAAGTGCGGAAGCATTAAAATACATAAATAAAGTAATACAACAGTACAAACACCCTACGGTGCTACAAGGTACCAAATCTAAGTCTACATACTCAATAACATTACATCAACCCAAATACATATTATAATAATAATCCCAATATCCAATTACCAAGCAGAGTAGTAGATATTCTTCAAACTTTAAGTGTTGACTTAACTAGATGGCCCGGCAGTAGATTTTCCTTTTCCTGTAAAAATTAAACAACTGAGGGATAAGCGAATGCTTAGTGAATACACAGATTACGCATTTTATAAATCTTTATGAAGACCCAACAGTAACACCGATGACAAACATTGTATATCCTCTTTGTACACCAAGTACGGAGCAAGAGTCGCGCAGCTCCTTCGAGCCCAAAGCTCGGCATAAAAACACACCATCTGAGACAAACATACCATCGGGGATGACTTACTGCCTACCAGAACCTCGGAGGGATCAGCTCCGGGTCATATAGCGCAGTAACATCGGAATAATAGATGCGACCCACCGGTCCATCGCTAGATGCACAACAAACGAACGGACATGCAACAAGTATGAATGTGCATCTAAATCTACGCAAGTTAGTAGAATTCCAAATGATAAATGAAGCAACATGTCTCAGCAGGCAAAAGCTAACATAAAGCAGATATAAACATGCGAAATCTAATGTACTCACAGTGGGTGCGTTATTAAACTTTAACCAATATTATTTCTCCTCGGAATTTCAACCGGATCCACAAAGTACCCCACTGTGGGTTAAACAACACCACAAGGAACCTGTAAGTCAGTTGTAACAACACATCGTGTCAATAACTGTTTAATTTCGTAAAACCAAATTTTTATAAGTTTTTGCAATATTTTACACTAATTTTGGATCCATGTCCGAATTCGGACCCCACCCAAATTCAGACCCCAGTTCGGTCCCCTTCTGAATTCGGACCATATACAAGTTCGGACCATGGCTAAATTCGAAGGTGTTGTATTAAATTCGAATTCCATATTTCAAATATAGCCAAATTCGAACCCCAAGCTAAATTCTAGAACATTAAATTCGAATTTGGTATAAATTCGAACCCCTATCTTCGAATTTAGGATTAAATTCGAATGAGAAGGCTTAAATTCGAATTCTCATTCGAATTTGGGGGTTAAACTCGAAGCCCAGTTTCGAATTTCGCTCAATTTCGAGTTTGTTCTTCGTATTTCGACTTTGTTCTTGGCATTCTCGAATTTGTTCATATTCACAGCTTTAAAACATACATTTCTAAGCCTAAAATCACGAATATGTTAAGTATTAAGCCTAGTTTCGATTCTATTATACATACCGTATCATATTCTTGTTAAAGCTCAAGCTAAATTAGCTTTAAATCACATGAAATGATAAATTTGAATATCTATCTTCAAAACCGAACATATAAAAGCTTAATAGGTTGATTCTTACCTCAAATTCGAACGAAATCACGAATGCAACCGTAGATTGTTGTAATACTCCTCGAGATCTTTCCGATGACGTATAGAACTCAATAATCGGCTGGTCGGTTTGGGAGGAAATCTAGAGAGAGTGTAGAGAGAGTAAGTCGAGAGGGAGAGAGTGACTTCTAGAGAGAGAGTGAAGTTGGTGATAATGAAAGGCTTTTTAGCCTTTTATTCCCATTTTCATCATTTTGCACCTTTCACCCCTCAACTTATCCGGTTCCATAAAATACTGATTTTATAAAATGTAACCAACTTTCATAATCTATCAAATTTCGTATCACTTCATAGTTCAGCTTAAAATTCATTAATTTACACTAATAAACCTCAAATACAATAATTAAAATCTGAGGATGTTACAGTATGGGCTCCACCACGCCCAAACTTCGTCCTCGAAGTTATTCAGATCCAAATAGTTGCGGATATTTCTTCAACATCTCGGACTTAGTCTCCCAGGTATGATTCGCTCCCTTATGATGTTTCCAACGTATAAGCACCATTTCGATCTCCTTGCTCCTTAGCTTTTTCATTTTAGTATCCAATACACACTCCGACTATTCAACATATCTGAGCCTTTCATCAACTTGCAGCTCAGTATGATCTGCCCAATCCTCATTTCCAGTGGTAAATGATTTTCTAAGGTTCCCCACGTGGAACACCGGGTGTATGCCCGACATTTCTTCAGGCAACTCTAAGTGATAAGACTGGTTTCCAACTTTTTCGACAATCCTGAATGGTCCGATGAATCTCGGAGCCAACTTTCTTCTCTTCACGAAACGAGTAACACCCCTCTTTGGTGATACTTTCAGATATACCCAATCATTTACCTCAAAACTGATTGGTTTGTGCCTTTTGTCATAATAACTTTTCTGACGATCCTGGGCCGCCTTCATGTTCTGTCTAATCAACTGTATCTTCTCGTTTGTTTCTTGAAGCAATGCCGGCCCAGCAATCGGTGTTTCACTAGTTTCTCTCCAATA
The DNA here is from genome assembly GCA_020465985.1 of Centrapalus pauciflorus. NCBI lineage: Eukaryota > Viridiplantae > Streptophyta > Magnoliopsida > Asterales > Asteraceae > Centrapalus > Centrapalus pauciflorus. Next base: position 72,295 of record JAANYP010003422.1, read on the forward strand.
AGTAGGAGTCCTACACCTTCTCCCATACAATGCCTCAAACGACGCCTCTTTATTGTTGCGTGATAGCTGTTGTTATACGAAAACTCTATCAGTGGCAGATGATCGTCCCAATTGCCACCAAGATCCAACACACACGACTGCATCATATCCTCCAAGGTGAGGATACTCCTTTCACTTTGGCCATCGGTTTGTGGACGATAGGCCGTACTCATAGCAATCCTCGTTCCCAACCCTTCTTGCAATGCCGACCAAAAGTTTGAGGTGAAGCGGCTATCAGGATCAGATACAATGGACTTCGGTACTCCATGTCTAAAAACAATTTCATCCATGTAAATCTGAGCCAATCTTTCAAGTGAGTAATTTTCTCTAACCGGTATAAAATTAGCCGACTTAGTCAATCTATCAACTATTACCCACACTGCATCGTGTTGACGCCTGGTCTTTGGCAGTTTTGTAACAAAATCCATAGTTATGTGTTACCACTTCCATTCCGGAATGGGAAGCGGTTCTAGACTGCGATATGGCTGCTGGTGTTCGGCTTTCACAAGCCGGCAAGTCCTACATCGTTCAACGTACTGGCTGATATCCTTCTTCAATCCCGGCCACCAGAAGTCCGCTTTAAGTTCATTGTACATCTTTGTGCTCCCGGGATGTACAGAAAACTTAGATTGATGTGCCTCTTCAATAACCACCTTTCTCATACCACCCAACTTCGGCACCCAGATCCTTCCGTAAATCCCTTTCAATCCCGACTCGATTGTTTCCATATTCTTCAGTTGTACTCTTATATCCTCAGCACTAACATTTTCATCTTTCAAGGCTTCCTCTTGAGCGGCCTTAACATCATTTATAATTGTAGAAGTTAGCATCGTAGACGTCATCATGTAGCAGCAATCCTTAGCATAAGCTTTTCGGCTCAAAGCATCGGCCACTACGTTAGCCTTTCCCGGGTGATAAAGGATTTCGCAATCATAATCCTTTATTAATTCCATCGATCGTCTCTGCCTCATATTGAGTTCTTTCTGGCTGAAAATGTACTTCAAACTCTTATGGTCTGTGTAGTGTTGACACTTAGTCCCGTACAGATAGTGTCTCCATAACTTTAGTGCAAAAGTGACAGCGGGCAACTCAAGATCATGAGTTGAGTAATTCTTTTCGTGCTGCTTAAGTTGTCTCGGGGCATATGCTATAACCTTACTACGCTGCATCAGTACAGCACCTAATCCCAGTCTTGAAGCGTCTGTGTATACTACAAAGTCCTCATTACCCTCCGGTAGAGCAAGTATCGGAGCTTCACTTAGCGTCTTCTTCAAGATATCGAATGCCTCTTGATGCACGGTTTCCCAAACAAATGGTGCATTCTTCTTGGTTAGTGCAGTCAAAGGAACTGAAATCTTTGGAAAGTCCTTTATAAATCTCCTATAGTAGCCCGCCAACCCCAGAAAACTTCTGATTTCTGTAGCTGAACGCGGCGGCTCCCAATTCTTTATAGCTTTGACTTTGGCTGGATCTACAGATATCCCAGCCCCCGAAATCACATGTCCTAGAAACTGTATTTGTTGAAGCCAAAACTCACACTTTGAGAATTTGGCATACAACTTTTCTTTTCTCAACAGTTCTAATAATTCTGCTAGATGAACAGCATGCTCAGCCTCGGACTTGGAGTATACCAGAATGTCATCTATTAACACGATCACCGACTTGTCTAACATCGGTCTACAAACCCTATTCATCAAGTCCATAAAGATAGTCGGGGCATTGGTTAACCCGAAAGGCATAACCAAAAACTCATAATGCCCATAACGTGTTCTAAATGCTGTCTTAGGCACATCATCTTCTCGTACCTTCAACTGATGATACCCCGACCTCAAGTCGATCTTAGAAAACAACTTGCCCCATGTAACTGATCAAACAAGTCATCTATCCTCGGCAGCGGATACTTGTTCTTAATAGTCAGCTTATTCAGCTCCCGGTAATCAATGCACATTCGCATTGTGCCACCTTTCTTCTTTACAAATGATACCGGAGCTCCCCACAGTGATGAACTCGGTCGAATGAAGCCGTTATCCAACAACTCCTGGAGTTGTTTCATCATCTCCTGCATCTCAGAAGGAGCAAGGCGGTAAGGAGAACGAGCTACCGGTGCAGCTCCCGGGATCAGATCAATTCGGAATTCCACTTGTCTCTCAGGCGACACGCCAGACAAGTCTTCCGGAAACACATCCGGGAATTGTGAAACAACAGGCACATCGGCCAAAGTCTTCTTCTCAGCCTTGGCATCAATAGCATATGCCAGATAGGCGTCACACCCCTTTGCAACAAGCTTTCGAGCTTTTGCAATGGTCAGTAAACATAGATCCCCACTTCTCCTATCCCCGTATATATAGATCTCACGCCCCTCCGGAGTAGTTATCTTTATCATTCGCTTCTTACACACTATGTGGGCTTCATTTTCGATCAACCAGTCCATACCGATTATCACATCAAACTCGCTGAATTCGATCGGAATCAGATCCAAATTGAAGACTACATCTTCAATTACTAAGGTACAATTACGGTATACGTGATCTACTTTGACTAGAGTGTTGCTAGCAGTTTCTATGTCAAGTACGGCAGATAACTTAGACAGTGACATGGCAAGTTATTGTGCAAACATAGTAGATACAAATGACCGGTTGGAACCAGAATCAAATAATACTCTTGCAGGTAAAGAGTTTACTATAAACGTACCCGTAACCAATTCCGGGTTATCCTTAGCCTCCTCTACTGTTATCTGAAAAGCACGAGCCGATGCCCTTTGTGGCTGGTTCCGGCGGTTGACTGAACCACCACTTGATCCCCCAGACGATCGAGTTGAAGACGGAGCAGCAGCTGTTGGAGTATTCATTCGACAATTTCTGCTATAGTGTCCACATACACCACATTTATGGCAGGCATCTCCTTTCCTTGGGCACTCATTCTGAAAATGGCCCAGCTCTCCACAGCAAAAACATGCACGACCATTAATACACTTACCAAAATGTTCCAAATGGCATCTATTACAGTACTGCGGCTCAGTGTTGATGGAGTACGCACGAGCACGACCACGACCAGAAGAACCAGACTGTCGATGATAAGACTGTTGCGGCGAGTACTGCGACGAGCGAGAAGAACCAGAGTAGCCTCCTTCGCGTTGACGTTTCGGTGGTGACGGTTGTGTTGGGATGGTGGAAGCAGCAGCTGACCCAATCGAGTAACCCGACATAATCAGAATCTGTTCTACATTTCTGGCAGCCTCAAGTAAACCAGCAAATGTAGGATAGCGAACGTTGCTCATGACCCTTCTGATTTCAATATCCAGACCAGCCTCGAACCTGGTCACCTTCCTTTCTTCGGTATCAACTTGATGAGGTGCAAACAGACTCAGCCTCGTGAATTCCACAGCATATTGGGACACAGTCTTAGTCCCCTGCATCAACGACATGAACTTAGCCTCCAGTCTTCGGCGCTCATCAACCGGACAATACTGATGAGTGAACAGATCAGTGAACTCAGCCCACGTCATAAAAATCACTTTCTCTAAGGTTAAAGCATTAACCATAGAATTCCACCACATGATTGCGTCGTTAGTGAACATCGCAGTAACAAACCGAACCATGTCCTTCTCAGCACAGTCGCTGATTTGGAATGTTCGTTCGGTTGCCGTTATCCATTCTAGTGCGGCAACAGCGTCTCTTAGTCCATTGAACTCTACAGCCCCATTTTCCTTAAAATCCTTAAAACGACAACCTTTGGGTTTATTAGATGACCCAGTGTTGTCATCTTGTTCATCATTATTGCCCCCTTCTTTTTCCTTGTTCTTTCTCTTATCCTCCCTTCTCTTAGCTTCGGCCTCATCTCGAGCCCGAAATTGGTCTTGAATCATTTGATTTTGCTCAGCCATCAAGGCTAGCATCATATTCCTTGTTTCTTCAGGTGTCATTCCTCCTCTAGACATGTTCTGAAATATGAAACATATAACTTGTTTAGTAACATGTCATTTATTTAAAGACACCACCCAATTGTCCCGTATGAAAGTCAACTTCCTATAATTACTTGATCGTAACCTATCTTAGTTCAGATCATTACTTAAAATCACTACCAATCATCACTTAATGTTTGAGACCAAGACCTCACGGACACTTGAATCTCAAACTACTGCTCTGATACCATCTCGTGTGACACCCTTGCCACATTAACCACCATTTACAAGACACCCAGGATTTAATCACCAACATACAAATATATAATGATCTGATAACTTAGTTAAAGTGTGGAAGCATTAAAATACATAAATAAAGTAATACAACAGTGTCAAACACCCTACGGTGCTACAAGATACCAAATCTAAGTCTACATACTCAATAACATTACATCAACCCAAATACAAATTATAATAATAATCCCAATATCCAATTACCAAGAAGAGTAGTAGATATTCTTCAAACTTCAAGTGTTGACTTAACTAGATGGCCCGACAGTAGATTTTCCTTTTCCTGTAAAAATTAAACAACTGAGGGATAAGCGAATGCTTAGTGAATACACAGATGACGCATTTTATAAATCTTTATGAAGCCCCAAGAGTAACATCGATGACAAACATCGTATACCCTCCTCGTACACCAAGTACAGAGCAAGAGCCGCAGTTCCTTCGAGCCCAAAGCTCGGCATAAAAACACACCATCTGAGACAAACATACCATCGGGGATGACTTACTGCCTACCAGAACCTCGGAGGGATCAGCTCCGGGTCATATAGCTCAGTAACATCGGAGTAATTGATGCGACCAACCGGTCCATTGCTAGATGCACAACAAACGAACGGACATGCAACAAGTATGAATGTGCATCTAAATCTACGCAAGTTAGTAGAATTCCAAATGATAAATGAAGCAACATGTCTCAGCAGGCAAAAGCTAACATAAAGCAGATACAAACATGCGAAATCTAAGGTACTCACAGTGGGTGCGTTATTAAACTTTAACCAATATTATTTCTCCTCGGAATTTCAACCGGATCCACAAAGTACCCCACTGTGGGTTAAACAACACCACAAGGGACCTGTAAGTCAGTTGTAACAACACATCGTGTCAATAACCGTTTAATTTCGTAAAACCAAATTTTTATAAGTTTTTGCAATATTTTACACTAATTTTCGGATCCATGTCTGAATTCGGACCCCACCCGAATTCGGACCCCAGTTCGGTCCCCTTCGGAATTCGGACCATATACAAGTTCGGACCATAGCTAACTTCGAAGGTGATGTATTAAATTCAAATTCCATGTTTCAAATATAGCCAAATTCGAACCCCAAGCTAAATTCTAGAACATTAAATTCGAATATGGCATAAATTCGAACCCCTATCTTCGAATTTATGGTTAAAGTCGAATGAGAAGGCTAAAATTCGAATTCTCATTCGAATTTGGGGGTTAAACTCGAAGCCCAGTTTCGAATTTAGCTCAATTTCGAGTTTGTTCTTCGTATTTCGACTTTGTTCTTGGCATTCTCGAATTTGTTCATATTCACAGCTTTAAAACATACATTTCTAAGCCTAAAATCACGAATATGTTAAGTATTAAGCCTAGTTTCGATTCTATTATACATACCCTATCATATTCTAGTTAAAGCTCAAGCTAAATTAGCTTTAAATCACATGAAATGATAAATTTGAATCTATATCTTCAAAACCGAACATATAAAAGCTTAATAGGTCGATTCTTACCTCAAATTCGAACAAAATCACGAATGCAACCGTAGATTGTTGTAATACTCCTCGAGATCTTTCCGATGACGTATAGAACTCCATAATCGGCTGGTCGGTTTGGGAGGAAATCTAGACAGAGTGTAGAGAGAGAAAGTCGAGAGGGAGAGAGTGAGTTCTAGAGAGAGAGTGAAGTTGGTGATAATGAAAGGCTTTTTAGCCTTTTATTCCCATTTTTATCATTTTGCACCTTTCACCCCTCAACTTATCCGGTTCCATAAAATACTTATTTTATAAAATAAAAGAGCTGTGTCTTTTATTTATTATCCTTAATATTTATTTTCACTTAATAATTTAAAACTCTAAATTTCCATATAATGTAACCAACTTTCATAATCCATCCAAATTTCGTATCACTTCATATTTCAGCTTATAATTCATTAATTTAAACTAATAAACCTCAAATAGAATAATTAAAATCTGAGGATGTTACATTTAGACAAACATAAAAACTTAATCTGTCACCTTTAAATATTAATAGTCACATGCTTGTGTGTCTTAAAACTCTGACCAAAACATAATTATGGTGACATGTTTTTTTCTTAAATCGTGACAAAAAAATACTTAGTCACATTTATCTCTTTTATCATGAATATTGTATACTTTTAGACACACATAGAAACTAAACCGTGACAGTAAAATACTTATAGTCACAATAATATTCTTATTTCATGACAATTGTTTAATTTTGGACACACTTAATCAACTAAATCATGACCATTAAACACTTATAGTCACAATGTTTTTCTTTTACCATACGTGGCTAATGAACTCCACCCTTTGGTCACACAAAGTGATTTCGTGACTATATAAGTTAGCCTTCTGTCACAGTTTATTCATGTGACTAATTCCACCATATAATTTAGACTCATACAATTAGACTTCAGGGTGTTCCTTTGGTCACCGAAAGAGATTTCCTTGACCATATACATATTTATCGTCACAGTTAATAACCATTACAAGATTATTATAGACATCAAACAAATAACCGTGACAAACGATGACATTTGGTAACAATGTGGCAACCGTGACAAGTCTTTGTCACGATCCTTATGTTAAACTGTGGCTTAAGGTTTGAATGTGATTTGCAATGGTCACAGTTTTAGAGATAAACTGTGGCTATTATAATAATACAAGTTCATATATGACCCTTTAGCCACGTCAATAACAAAAACTGTGGCTAGCCAGTTTGGACAAAACTGTGGATTGTCGCAATGCAAGAAGAACTGAATCAGTTCGAACGGTTGAAGGTCTGGAGACTGGTCAAGCGACCTAAAGATAAATCTATCATTGGCACGAAATGGATCTTTAAGAATAAGAAGGATGAACATGGAGTTATCGTTCGTAACAAAGCACGACTCGTTGCCAAAAGATACACTCAATAAGAAGGGATCGACTATGATGAGACGTTTGCACCTGTTGCAAGAATAGAAGCAATTAGGATGTTTCTAGCATTTGCTGCTCATAAAAACTGCACTGTTTATCAAATGGATGTTAAAACTGCGTTTTTAAAAGGGGAATTAACTGATGAAGTATATACATATCAACCTGAAGGATTTACTGATCCTTCGAAACCTGATCATGTATATATTTTAGACAAGTCACTGTACGGCCTTAAACAAGCACCGCGTGCTTGGTATGATGCACTTTCAACATACTTGTTGAAATGTGGATTCAACAAAGGAGCAGTTGACACTACCCTGTTTATAAAGCGTCAGGGGCCGGATATTATAGTAATACAAATCTATGTAGGCGATATAATATTTGGGTCTACAAATCCTGAATTTTGTAAGAAATTCGCTTTCTTAATGTTCCAGAAATTCGAAATGAGCATGATGGGAGAAATAAATTTTTTCTTAGGTTTACAAGTTAAACAATTGACTGATGGTATTTTTATAAATCAGTCAAAATATATTCAAGACATGTTAAAAAATTTAACATGGTCAACAGTACTCCTATGAAAACTCCCATAGCTCCGGATTCAAAGTCCAAACTCGATGTGGACATTTCATGGAAACCTGTAGATGTAACTCATTATCGAGGAATAATTGGGTTAGTAATGTATTTAACCGCCAGTAAACCTGATATTATGTTTGCTACATGTGTTTGTGCTAGATATCAGGCAAATCCAAAAGAATCACATTTAATTGCTGGTAAAAGAATTTTAAGATATCTGAAGGGAACACCAAACCTTGGTTTGTGGTATCCCAGAGAATATTCATTTAATTTAATTGCTTTTTCTGATGCTGATCACGCAGGTGATAAGATGGATAGAAAAAGTACGTCTTGTGCAGTTTAATTCTTAGGTGATAAACCCGTCTTCTGGTCATCCAAGAAACAACACTGTGTTTCATTGTCTACAGCTGAAGCAGAATATGTTGCTGTTTAATCATGCTGTTCTCAGGTGTTGTGGATAAAGATCCAACTGCGCGATTACGGGTTTACACCACAGAAGATTCCGATATATTGTGATTCACAGAGCGCAATTGATATTGCATCAAATCCTGTGCAACACTCAAAAACAAAACACATCGAAATTCGGTATCACTTT
>JAANYP010003423.1:2706-27888 GCA_020465985.1 Centrapalus pauciflorus
AGGTTAGTTTTATTTCCACAAATGAACAGCTTGCAGACATTTTCACCAAACCTCTGGATGAAACAAGGTTTAATTACCTTGTCAGCAAGCTGGGCATGTTAAACAAATGTGACTAAGTGTCCTCATAGGTCTAAAAACTGTGTATAGCTCACACTGATCAAGTCTCTCAGAACAGCTTAGACAGAACAGGCTCTACGTGTTCTGTACTTAGCCATTTTTCTGAAAACCTTGATCAGCTTGAACATACAGCAGGCTGAACACAAACAGTTTATTCGTCCAGCCTGATCTGCCGGTCCATTATTTACTCTCATTCCCTCACACTGACTTACAAGATATTATCTTGTAACCTGCTCAACTATTGGACACAACCTGTTCCTACTTAGTTGGACAGGTTGAGGGAACAGCTTGAAGAATGAACAGCTTGTGATGACTCTGCTTATCACATGTTTGACCAACAGCTTAGACCAACAGTTTTAATTACCTTTCTTCAAACTTAAGTTATTTAATTTATATTTTATTTAACTTAATTACTGCGGATAATGTGGGTTACGTGTGTTAGTGATTAAAAAGGGCTCAAGTGGTCTGACAAACGGTCTGACATGGACAACCGTTCCGTTTTCCGTTAACGACTTTTTCAAATCAAACCGCCCAAAACTTTCTCTCTCATACACTCTCACATTCAAATCCTATAAATACCCAACTACTGTTTCATCTTCGTCTTCCTCATCATTTCCAGAAATCCTCAAGAACCCCACAAATCGACTAAGTGTCTTCTGCTTCTCCAAACCTCAAAACTTCCCAAATGGCTCACAGACCTAATCCCTTTCTTCCAGTGTTCGTTGGTGATGATGTGGTTAAACACTCATCAGTCACCACAATGCTGACCATCAAACCCACCAACTACATTGCAAATCTGACCATACCCAAGAACTATGTGGGAAAAGGGTATGAACAAATGTTGGAGTTCTTAAGAGTTCATCCGTTGAACTATGCGATGACTGCTTCTCCTGGTGTTCTGTACCAGGAGATGGTGTACAAGTTCTGGTACACCTGTGCATACAACCCCAACACCAAAGTCATCAAGGGGACTATTCCCAATGGGACTCAGACCATTGAGATTACTGCTGATCTTCTAAAGGAAGTTCTTCATCTTCCAACTGTTGAAACGTATGATATGCCTCAAGCTGAGGATGAATAAATGGGCAATCTGATACGCTTCTGTGGTGTAGCAGAACCACAAATTGGAGCTACTTTATTCAGGAAGGAGTTGTCCCCCACTTACAACTTCTTATTTGCTTCAGTAATGATGAGCTTCAGCAGCAAGGTTGGATCATTTGACCAACTGAGCCGTGATGAAATCCCAATAGTCCTACAGCTGGTGGATGGGACTACCATTGATATGGCTAAGTGGATTTTTCTGAATATGAGGAACCTGGTGCAGCAAGAGCCCAGACCAGCTGCTGTCCGATATCTCAGGTTTCTGAGCCTCATCTTCAAGCATCACTGTGGTGAGCATCTATACAACTCTCAGCCTTTACTTAAGTCTGCTGCATTCCCTGTCATAGGGAATAGGGTTTTCTATACCCCTGTTCTACCAAATGAGCCTCCTCTGTCCACACCTATGAGGAGGTTGTTAGGATTGGTGGAAGGACCCTCTGCTGTGAGGGTGGATCCAGAAGCTGCTGCTCCCATGAGAAAATCCAAAGCCAGGTCCAAACTTGTTAAGAGGACCCTGGCAATCACTGAAGCTGGGCCTGTGAAAAAGAAGGCCAAAACAGCTCAGACTGAGTCTGAACCTTTAGCCTCTGTGGCTGAGGGGGAGCAGACTCCTCACCCTGGCTTATTTGTTGAACCTCAAGCCTCTGTGGCTGGTGTCTCTGTGGCACCTGAGACTATGGAACAGGCCAACCCACCTGTTTCTGACCCAGTCTCAAAACCTGTACAGTCTGAACCACTCATCTCCTCTCCCCAATCACCTACTTCATCCCTTCAGTATCATCGAAAATTCATCTCTAAAAAGAAACCAGCCAAAACAACCACCTCCTCTGTTCCCTCTCAACAGGGTTCAGTTGTAAGAGAAGCAACCCCTGCTGCCTCTCCTATTTTGGGAGAAGGTTCAGCCCAATTGGAGCCTGCTTCACTCCAACCTGAGTCAACCCAAGGTCAGCCTAGACCCTCTGGATCCTCCCAACAGGAACCAGTTGTACAAATGGAGATAGCCACATCAATTATCCCAGCCTCCCAACAGGCTGAAGATATTGAAAGACAGGAGCCCACTCCACTCCATACTGTGTCCACACTGTCCCCCACTCAAATCTCCTCACACCCTGAGTCTGCACGAGGTGTCTACACTGCTGATATAGACCAATCAGCAGCTCAGCCTCAAACTTCTGCTCCCCATGATACAGCTGTTCTACACCAAACAGCTGCTGAGGGACCAACAACTCAGGCTGATGAACCTCAGGGATCATACCATCCCTTTGGTGAGGCTGTCCCTATGCACACTCCATCAGCAGGTTTCACCACTGCTGATGTTGAAATGCATATCCCATCTCCCCATGATGAGGTGCTTTTACACCAAGGCACTGGAGAGGGAACACCCACTGGTCTTCATGAGGGTACTGCAACACAAGCAGCATCTGAGAGGCCCCCAACTTCATCTCCTCTTCCTGATGAAGCAGTTTCAGCCGCTGCTGAGGGACCCTTTGACCCCTCCAAGCTGGGCCACATCACTTTTGCCCAAGCTATGGAGCTTCTATCAAATGTTCATCTTCCCTCTCCCTCACATCCCCATACACCAGCCTCTTCATCATCTTCTCCATCCACTCAATCTAAACAATCCACTCATACACCTCCATCTCCCAAAGACCTGCCTTTGAAGGATCAGCTTTCTTTGCTGACCAACAAAGTTAGTTCTTTGAAAACTACCATGACCTCTCTACCCTCCATTATTTCAGACTCTGTGTCTGAACAGCTTCGGGGATTCTTTGATTTGTTCAAAGATTCCTTCCCTGCCACTCCACAAACAGATAATTCTGCCCAGCTGCTTGCACTCACTGCACAGCTGCAAAATGTCTCCACCTCCCTCTCCTCTATTCTTTCCATGCAACAGGACTTTGTGTCCTCAATGACAGCCATTTCTCAACAGCTGTCCTCTCTTCTCACTTCTTGCAACACTTCCCTTCCTACTACTTTAGCCAGCTTGACCACACTTATTGGCTCCCTATCCAATTCTGTGTCATCAAACCTTGCTGATGTGCAAGATTCTCTCGAATTACATCTTGCACAGCTACAAAGTTTGCTGTTCACAGTTTCTGATAGGGAGAATATTGTTAGGCTGACCACCCTTGCTGATACCCAATCCTCTTAACTTCAAACCTGTCTTACCCAGCTTGCAGAGGTAAGGGACAACTTGGCATTCTTAGTGAACAGCCTTGTTAGCCCCAGACCTACTGCCAAAACTGCTGGCAAGCCTGCTGACTTTGTGTCTTCAGGCAGACCGGGTGTTGAAGGTGCTGGTACATCTCCTTCAAAGGGGGAGAAGTCATCTGCCTCGAAGACTAAGTCTAAGGGGGAGAAAACTTCTTCTCCTAAGGAGAAACCAGTGCCTGCAGCACAAACTGGTCACCAAGCAGGAACTTCAACAGGTACAATGGAGGGTGCCTCCCACGCTGCTCAGCCTACTCAGGCTGAAACTCCAATCCCTGCTCACTCTAAGGGGGAGGAACTTATGTCTGAGGACAGGCCTAGCAGCAGAAGGAGGCATCTGATCTTACAAGAAGAAGAAGAAGAGGGGGAAGAAAGTCCTGAAGCTGCTGTCACTATAGCAGCTAAAGGAAAAGAAAAAGCAGCAACTGATCCCCATCAACTGAAAGCAGCGAAGCTTAAATTCCACAAAGCCAGGGCAAAGGAAATGGGTCTTCCCATGGATAAATATTTTGAGTTCAGAGATGAACAACTTCAAGCCCTGGAAGCTCTAAGGAAAGAAGAAGAATCTGCCAAAGCTGCTAAATCTTTTGCACTTCAAGAGGCAAAGAAAGTCAAAATGTCCACTCTGAATGTGCAAAAGAAACTAATGGAAGCTGCTAAGGGATCAGCAGAAGAAAAGGATGCAGAAAAAGAAAAGGGTACTTTGGTCTCAGTGACCAAAACTCAAGTGCCCTCTGCTAGAACCCAATTCCACTTTGACAATCTGGCAAGGAAGAAGTTTCATGAGACCGAAGACTTGCTAAAGAACCAATTGTCAAAGCTGTTCCCATTTCAAGAAAAGGCAAACAGTGGAAACTGCAAATTTCCAGGATGGGTTCAACAGGCCCTGAGCTGGAATCTTATGATCACACTGATGTTGCCCAAATGGGGTACAGAGAATGGGTGGAACTAGCAGTTGCCCTAAGCCAGTCAAAGTCAGAAACGGCTAAGACTATCAGGGCATATGTAAAGAAGTTAATGGAGAGAGTGAAAGATCTTGGCCTGATCTCAACTGATATAAGTGAGGGTGTCTCTGTGACATATCCCAAGATAAAGGCCAAAAGAACAAGGAGAGACACAGAGCTGGAAGAACTCCTTATGATGATTGAACAAGGAGATTATGCTGTGGAAATCAAAGGAGTCAACCACAGCCTGCCAGGAGTAGATTTTGAAGATGGCAAAGTAATTGAAGAGCCTGAGTTAGGGGCATTTTTTGTAGATCCTCTATCCCAGAAGAAATGTTTTCAAAGAGCTTCAGACCTGCACAAAGTTGGTCTTAAGCAGCTTGCAGCCTTCAGAATTGCCAACTCCTTCAGGCAGTCTAGCAAATGGACAGCAGCCATCTGGGATGTGCTGAGAGATTTGTATGACAGAGGTGAGCTTCAAGATCCAAACTTCATGTTTCTCAGAGTTGAAATTCAAGAGCTGGAAGAAACAAGGGAGGAACTTGAAAGAATGTTTGAAGAAGGACTGCCACCTCCAGTACAGTGATGTCCATCTACCAATCAGGGTAGGTGAAGAATGGAAGCTGTCCATCAGTTGGACAGGCTTACCATTTTCTGCTCCCAACAAAAACAGTCCAATGAACATTAATTGTACTTTATTTTACATATGTTGTAATTTTCCTTTACATTAGTTGTAATACACATCAGTACAACGGTTGTACTTTTGTAAGAACATGTGTTGTTCTAATGAAATCAAAAATCAGTATATATATAAACTGATCTTTTACTTTATGTTGATGTTGTAATTTTATTTCAACAAATGTACTGTAAAAATATATAGTGACTTTTGATAAAGCCAGCTTAGACTGGTTATTGCAAATAGGGATTGTTGGGTACAATTATAAGTAGAGTTGAAAACAATATTTTGTAATAGTTCAGGGGAATTTATTGTAAATACACAATAGTTATAGTGTGTATATAAATAGAAGTAGTATTTCTATTTTGTAAGAAATCTGACAGAATAGAGAGAGTAGACAGATTCGAAGATTCAGATTGGAGAGAATTGCTTTGCAAGAAAGTCAAGAACTCAATGTAATATCTTTCTACTCAATTAAAGCATTCGGTTTTATGTGTTTGTGATAATTGTTCATACGAATTGCTTAATGTTGATATGAATTGCATGAAATATGAATTCACAATTGGTATCAGAGCCTAATATGGATTAAATTGATTGAATTTTGAATCTGAATTTTCATTTTTTTTCGAACACTGTTCCATCAAGTTTTTCGAAAACAGAAAATTAATTGAGGTTTTTGATTTTGTGGATGAATTGAAGTGAAAATTGGAACGAAGGTGGAGCATTTAAAGTCGAATCTATTGTGATAAACATCAGATTTTAATTCCAAACACACAAGATTTAATTTGGATTCCAAACACAAGATTGTTAGGCACAAAAAGGCCTCAGTCAAACTTGTTCTGCATCTAAGGGGGAGATTCTAAATCAAACCTGATGATGCTCTTGAAGGTTGAATTTAAGGCCTGTTATATGCCTTATTGAAACCTGAAAGTAATTTGCAATATCAGCCTTAAGCTGTTCTATGTGTTGCATGTGTTGCAACAAAGGCAGTTTGCCCAAGCTGTTCAGTCTGCTGACAGGCTGGACATAAACTGTCTACGCTGCTCTACACTGATGAGCATCTTGGGCAGTTTACAAGTGTTCTGTTCTTTGTGAACAGAATCTGTTCTTTGTGAACAGGCTAAACACTTTATGGAATGTGTTTCCAAGTCCTCATGTATTGTTTTTGAACACAAGATCAGTTTACAAAGTCGAAGACAAAGTGGAAATCAGAACTGCTCAGCCTGCCCAAGCTGTTCTGCTACATGAAGACAAAAGGTTATTTAAAAAAGGGTGACAGACCTTTTTCTTATATCAATATAGGCCTTTACAAGGAAGAAAAACACAAAGTTGACATTCCTTATTTAGTTAAAGGCAATGCAACAGTAGACAAAGTGAAAAGACAAAAGTTCTGCTCATGTGAAGACAAGTCTGCTTTTCAGAAAAAGTGCAGAAAAGTTATGTTGTCTTTTCGAACAAGACTTCTCCTTTTTCATCTCGTCCAATGAAGAAGCTTCACTTAGATCCTCTGATTGAGTATAAAAGGAAACTTCCAAGGACTGAAGAAATAAGCCAAAAAAAGCTAAGTGCTGAAAACAAGAGTGAACGTGTATTCAAAGTGTGTCTTTCATGCATGCAAGTCTGCTTGAATAAAACAGTGCTAAGTGTCTAAGCTGTTCTTATTCAAGCTGTTCCTCAAAGTCTTGTAAACACAGTGAGTGATTCTTAGTGAGTGTATTCATTGTAATTAGTTTAAGTTAGTCTTAGACTAGTTGATCATACAGTTGTATCTGTCATCTCAGCTTGAACCTTTCCGCATTCAAGCTTGTTTGTAATTAACATTTGTTAATAAACCATACAAACATTGAGAAAATTGGTTGTAGTTTTTGAAGAGCTGTATTCACCCCCCCTCTACAGCTTAAAGCTATACTCTTGGGATATCTTTTGGGACCTACAATATCTCACTTTATGCATCAAGATATATACATATCAGAAATCCTAAATTGACATACCGATTTTTTACCAATTAATGATTCATGAATAACCCAAGTGACCAATTTTGCAAACCAGATGAACTTCATAAATAGAAAGCAAGAAATATGTATGGATTACATGATCAAATAATCGATTATGTTCAGAGAATGAGAAGGTCAAAGAGAAATCTAATGGGATACGGAGTGATAATAGAAGGAGGTATGACATGTACCTGTTTGATAGAGGCTACGTGTGGAAGAAAACAAAAGAAGACCAATAAATCATTGCATGTAAAAAAGAAAATCTTTAATAAAGGTAAAAGCTTTAAGTAAATTTTAATAAAAAATGCAAGTGAATATTTAGGAATAGGAAAACTTCATCTTGGTAAATGTTATATATTAAATGGTACATTATATTTGCTTATTTAATTAGAATATTTCAACTAATAGTGATATACGTTGTTACATCAATAAAACGGTGTGTGAAAATTTCAAAGGGAAATTATACGAAAAACCTCTAAAAATATAAATTTCAACTAGTCATTAGTAATGATTCTTCTTAAAATCGTTTGTAAAAATTGAAACAGAAAACATAATTTATTAATTGGATTCTTGCCTTTTACATATAATGTAGACTGTAATTTTCAGACCAAGTCTGGGAGCCACAAGAGACCCCGGCAATATCAATGCAAAAGGCAAAAAATCATCACAATCAAAGTTAATGTCGATGTATTATAGGCTTAAAATACTTGCAGCTTATAAAAATTTCTAGATTAGCAATTTGTAGACAATGCTGACTCAAATAGTTAAAAAATTAATTATTGATTTCTGTTACACTTTTGAAAAACATCTTGATTTTTGATTTTTAAACATATAACAAGTTCTTTGTCGTGTCCTTTGTGGTCTAATTTCTCTAATTAGAAACATTCAATTTCCTCTTTAATATTAGATGTAAGAAAAATTGAGAGGGCAACGATCAATTACATGTTGAGATCACTAAGCTAATATAGAGTAGTGGGATCACTTCTCACAAGATGCCAAAAGAGTTGGAATTGGGGGTGCGGATAAAATTTTACATCACCAATACATAAGACAACAAATAATTGTCCCAGCACAATACATATGTACATTATTATAAATATATCCACTATTTAGCTCATATTAAATACACATACTTATACATGTGTTTTGTATATCTATATACATGCATATGCATTATTACATGTATACACACACACGCACACAGCTACACACACATGGTTACACATATACATACAATTAAACGAAATAGATGTTCATATACACATGCATAAACTTACACTCAAAAGACATATATATGACATATACACATGGATTCATATGTGAGAATGCATTTGACATTGACAACACGAGATTTAATTCATATTAAGTCATAATTTGACAATCAAAATCTTAATCGACTTATTATATAACTTGAAACATATTTTATAGATTGGATTCTTGCCTCTAAATATAATAAAGATTGTAATTATCAGAGCAATACTTGGTCTGTGCTTCAAAACCCACATAGACCTCTCCCCTTCCATAGTATTAAAGACACAGGAAAAGACCATAACAATCAAAGTTTTTATCAAAGTAGCTAGGTTTACAATACTTACTAATTTTATCAATTTCTAGAAGAGTGATGAATAGACATTGATAACACAAATGATTTAATAATTATTTATTGATTCCTCTTATCATTTGTAGAAAAACAACTTGATTCTTCATTTCAAACGTGTAAAAAGCAGATAAAATAAAGGTTCATATATACATGCATACACATACTCACAAAAGACACATATACATATACACATAGATTCACATGTAAGGATGCATTTGTCAGTGAGAACAAGAGATTTATTTCATATTGAGCCATAATTTGACAAATAAACTCTTTATTGACTTATTATAAATATCGTTGAATGAAAATTATTGATTAAAATAATCAAACAAAATTATTGATGAATAATAAATCATCATTTGAATAGTCTTCGAACTCAATCAAACAATAATTCAATGCATTATATAAGTTTAATCATTTTGTTAATATCCATGAAAAAATATATGTTTATACTACTCTAAATCACATGTTATCACTATTTAATTATCAAAAAATGTGTTCTCGTATCAGATCGAGTCCCTATACGTTTACATATATATATATATATATATATATATATATATATATATATATATATATATATATATATATAGACACACACACACACACATACATGTAGATGGAAAATCAAGCAACGAGCTCGCATACCTATTAGTCGTCTAACTTTGAACATGCTAAATTTACTTCATCCTTGAGATCTATAGAGCCCTAGGTACCTAACACATACTAGCCTTACTAGAATGGGCGTGGCTGGTTCAAAGTTAGCAATCACTTCATTGTTATGACAACAAAACTGATTTCCCCGTGCTAGTCATAGGACATTGAACATATATCCCAAGAGTACCAACCATAATATAAAATCATCATCCTTAAACACAAGCTTAAAAATGACAAAAGCTTCAACTTAAAATATATCAGAATTAAACAATTAACATTATTTATTTTAGGTTAATTTTACTGATCATAATGACTAGTTATTTTTCGTAGATATGCTTAAAATGAGAGAAGTGAATTGAAGAGAAAGTACCCAAATGCTTAGTACATCCTATTACTAGGACTGTGGTCAAAATTTTCCTTCCCATTTTGAAGCTAATAGATTTTTACGAAACAAAAAAAAAAAATTGATACACATAAAAGAGCCTCAAAATTTATCCTTGTCATGAGATACAATTAAAATCAAACCCAACTAAACATCTAAATCAATATTATTATCTCTAAAAATCATGTTAATTAATGATGGAACTATAAACCTTCCTTAAAAATCTAAACGTTTTATTCATATATGCATCAAATGACCTTGAAGTTGATCAAATTCATGTGAATCTTTCGCATGACGTAGATATTTATCAACAAATTTATTCGTTTTTCTTTTTGATTAGTAAGGAAGTAAAGTAATAAATTAAGACATGCATTTGATTTTTATAATCTATCAGCTTATAGCAATTACAAAAAAAATGAATAATATTGGTTTTAGTCTGTGTTTATATTATTTTTTATATCTATCAAATGATAATAATTTTATACTTTTAATTAATTGTGAGATGATTATATTGAATTAGTAACCATTCCTTTCCAATTAAGCTTGACATCATTCATGTTCTTCAATTGGCTTCCGCCATGGATGAAGAATATGTAATAGATTTTCCTTTGTTGTTTTTATGTTTGTATCATATCAAGTTGATTGTTCAAAGTATTTTAAAAGCATCATTGAAGATGCTCTATATCAAGTCACTTTGTAGCACAATTGGCTTGTAAAAACCTTCTTGATAATCTGTATGCTTGCTTGTATGCTTGCTTCTTTACCATCCTTCCAAATCCTCTTTAATTATCATTCGCATACATGGCAAGACTCGCATCCCCTTTTGGCTTTATTTATGGTTTTATATTTGTGTATGTATATGCATATATTTATTAACAAATAAAACATCTAATCATAGCATCCTTCCAATCCCCCTTATCGTTCTGTATAAGTGCGGACTCATCAAATGTATAATTTATCATAAAACGTTTGAGGTTTTTCTCCTGCTCCTGCTCCGGCTCCTGTTTTTGATACACGTGTCTTTAGATTTCTGATCAACCATAGATCTTGCACCTACAAGTGTAGAGTTTTGAAATCTTTGTATTAGACACCGTGCTTAAGAGGATAAGGCCAAACATCCGCTCGGGTGTTATCTTTCTCAAAGTGATCAGCACGTTATGGTGTTTGGATGATCAAAGAAACTGATACATGCACCTATAAAAACTCGAAGCTTGGCCTATATATGAGTTTTGTGTGTGTGTAAGCCTACGTCTGCATGCATATTCACTCCTATATAAAAACATTCATAGTTTGTACTTAATCCTTCAACTTAAGAGATCTTCTAATCCTTCCATTTCCTTGAATCAATGAACTATTCAAATCACGATCCAAATCATATCCCTCCGATCCACCAACCACAACTCGCGTTCATTATGTATCATTCCCTTTTCTTTTTTTCTATTACTTGGTCATGATTATTATGTTGTATGTTCTATACTTCTATCTCTCAACAAATTAAGTTGCATTCCTTGTGCTTCCACCATCTGCACATTGAAGAAACCGATACATCATTAAAAGTTTGAAGCTAGCTTTCACAAGATCTTGCCAGAAGATTCTATACAATCCCTTGAGGTGTTTTGTAAATTGATTCATTAAAATGAATCAATTGTTTATTAATTTACGTATATTGATCGAATTAGTTTTATTAAGGAGTTCATTTATTCTCTAAATATGGATATTGTGTCATCAAAATAATAATTCGTTGAAACAAATGCCTATTGGTTCCAAGTGAATTTGGTTTCTCAATGCATTATTTATTCGTCAAAGATTAAAGATCCGTCCTTTTTTATATTGTTTTTTATTATAAGTAATTTGTTTTCAAAAAATCTGTATTGATCTTTACACATATAATAATTACAGATAAGTATATCTTATCTTACTAATATACAAGAAGCAACCCATTATCAAATATTGGACACATTTCTGCTTTCTTAAAAGGCCACGTTCCCAACTGATGCCACACTTGTAGTGTGTTAGGACATTACACGTGTATAACTTTAAAAAAAAAACAGTAAATCTTTTCTCCATCTTCTGGTAAATCAGAAACTAATTTTTTTTACTACCATGTTCTTTCTCATGGCCTCTCTCTATCTTCATCAATGTTGACAACGGTTGTACTCCATCCTTCCATCACTCCTCCACACAAAGCTCTGCATGTCCACCATTCTCCATTACTGCTTCTCTAACCTGGTAAGTCATCTCTTTAACCTTAATAGATTATGATTTCTTTTAATAATTTGGATGTTTTTTCATGTAGTTTGTATTGTATTTTACTTTTTTGTCACACTATTTATCCAGTTTTCTTTCGATATATAAAAGAAAACAACATTTTTTTTTCTTTTGCATTTTTTTTGCTATGAAATAACAAGATCTTGTGATGGATTTTACATAAAAAGCAGAAATCGAGGATTTCAAACCCCAAAAATAAAAAATCGACATAACAAGATCTGCTTTTGTCATAATCAAGGAACCCTTTTTGTTTTTGAACGAAAAAAAACGGGAGAAAGAGAGAGATACCTTTCTGCTTCCGCCGTTCAAGAAATCGAGGAATGCTTTCTGCTATCGCCGTTGGAGCGCTGCTGCTGCTGGAGTAACACCGTCGGCGATGGAGTTGTGTCGCAGATGTTGTGCGCCCGACGAACGAAAGAAGAAGAGAAAAGCTTGGGGGTTTCGTGGAGGAACACCGTCGACGAAAGAAGAAGAGAACGGAGGGTTTGGGGGTGGGATGGGGTTTCCAGACAAGAAGAGAATAGAGGGTTTGGGGGTGGGATGGGGTTTCCAATGAATTCTGCATAAAGTAAACTTAAAGTTTTTCAACTCCCTCTCATAAAAAGATGCAAGTTCAAAATAAAGCACTAAAAGTTAATGGTTTAAATATTATATTATATTAATAAAAAGAATTAATTTAAGTTTATTTTAAAGAGGTAGAAATTAATATTTTTATTGAATATTATATAAAAATAAAAAGAACAGTGTGAGGCACATATACATGACTTTGGGGTTTGGTGGCGGTGGCGCGTGAGATGGGTAAGACATGGATGGCAGAGTTTGGGGTTTTGAGGATGGTAGGGTTTTTCAAGAGGAGGGTATGAGGGGTATTTGCTGACATTGCCATGGCTACCTTCAAATCACACACAACTCAGAAGAAGATCAGATGCAGATTTTGAAGGCGTCAGTGTGTGTGTATATATAGGTAATAATAATAATAATAAATGTAAATATAGGGAAATTAAAATATACAAATATTATTTTTTTCATAAGTATTATATTTTAGGATTTATATAAATAAATATAAATAGTAAATTTTTTCATGATTCTTATAAATTTTTCATTTATAAATTTGAATTTTTTTAAATGATATAAATTGATACTTTATATATAACATGATATTTATATATTAATTATAATAAATAAATTATTATGAAATATATTTTTACCAATTACTTTTATCTTTTAAATGTTTAAAATTTTTTATGTAATGTGTATTTATATATTAATATATTTTAATAAGTTTAACAACATGTATATATAAACTATTTTTTTGATTAAATATGTAGAACTATAAATGGAATAAGTGTTAGATTTAGATTTAATATTAATTGAATGATAACACAGCAGTGAGTTTAATTCTTTTAACCCCTAATCACGTGATTTTAATTTAAATAAATTATGACTTTTGTTTCTATGCATGAATCCATTCTCATTTTCTGAAAAAGAAAATCAACCAACCGTTATTAAGATGTAGTACTATTTTTAATCAATACTTTGACGTTCAAAACTCAATAGTCAATACTAACATAATATCAAGCAAATTGTGGCATAGCACGTAACATTTCTTGCATAACATGTGGCATTTTTTATATAACGTGTGAAAGACATGACTGTAGTTCACCGCAATTTGCCGCCACCGTCCACCAAAATTTTCACCAACCACCACAATTTTTAAATGCAAATTCAAATCTAGAACCCTTCAACAACACATGAACCTTCAACTTAACTAACTACAGAGAAGAAGAACAATCTCAAAAACGAACCAAGAACTTGAAGAAATCTTGGAGGAAAAGATAATTAAATAACCATAAACCTGAACTAAAATGTGAACCCTAAACCCTAATTGAAGCCACATACGAAATCAAATAGAGAAGTTCATTAAATGGGTATGAAATTAAGCATACTAATGAGTAAATACAAGTAGCCGTCCTTTTGCAACAATCCATAATT
Source organism: Centrapalus pauciflorus (assembly GCA_020465985.1). NCBI lineage: Eukaryota > Viridiplantae > Streptophyta > Magnoliopsida > Asterales > Asteraceae > Centrapalus > Centrapalus pauciflorus. The sequence goes on from JAANYP010003423.1 coordinate 16,649, forward strand.
GATTTATGAAACAAAAACAAAGTTAGTTACTTTTATAAACAACTAAGAAAGGAAGAAACAAAAGCATTATAGTTGGAAAGCATTTTCCTAAATCAGGTGAATCTTATCTTATATTTTTGTAAAAGGCTCTATATACTACATCCAATGAACTGTTTCTACAAAACAATACATTACTTTCTTGATAATATATTAAGATGTAGAATAAAAATTACAAGGATTATTATTAAATTTCAAAAAATGGACTTATCATCATATTGATTATCTATACTTCTATATCTATATGTATATTTAAATCTATATTATCATGTATAATCAAGTCTTAATTACAAGTATTTTACCATGAAGTGCAATTGAATATTGCATTTTCTTGAATTTTAAAAGCTACCATTTTTAATACATAAGGTGCAAGAACACTACAAGAAATTTTTTAACTTCACGATCAATGTAAACGCGTAAAAATAATTAGTCTTGGTCACACCACACTTATAAACGTGTAAAAGAAATTCATTTTTATTTATAATAATAAATTATAAAACTTCACAATTAAAAATGTAGGCATACAAGAATGATATTCACGGTTTTAATTGTGTAGATATAGTAAGTTGAAGATTAGAAAATAAACCACAACAAGATTTAAACCTTGAATTTTTTTTAGTCAATATGACCATGCTTAAAATTGTGTAGTTGAGACAAACTGTTCATGCTTTTAAATGTTTTCTTCAAAACTTAAGTGTTTGATTATGTCTAACTTAAAGGGGGTATGTTTTCTTTCACTCTCTTGTAATACTTTTCCAGTGCGGCATTGCTAATTGAGAGATCGATTAGGAGCCCTAATCCAATGGCAGATCAGCGTCTATCTACGGTATGTGTATGCATGTTTTTGTTTGTGTTTGAATCTGGCATTTTGGTTTATATACATGCTCGTGTTTTGTTTCCACTTTTCTCTTGGTTGGGTTTAGGGTTTAGGTTGGGTTCACTTTAATTGATTTTCTTGTTTATGTGGATCTTTTAAGGATTAATTAGATCTGATTTGCCTAATAAAGGACAATGCAAATCTTTGAGCATGATCATAATCATACATATGCGGCATGTATAGGAATCGTTTCTAAATGCTATATTAAATCTGTGTTTTAAGGAATGCACGTGATTTGATGCTCTCCATGGGAAAATGTTTGGCTTCGTTTAAGAACTACATGTTGCACTTCCTCCTCTTCCAACTTCTTTGTCTTTGATTTCCAATAATTTGCAATTTGTTCCTTTGTCATCGATTCGTTCCCTCTTTAAATTCACTGTCCAAAAAATAGTATTATGTTTATAACTCATTTAAAACAGAAAAAAAACTGCATGTTGCACTTCCTCCTCTTTCATCTTGTTTGTCTTTGATTCCAATAATTTGAAATTTCTTCCTTTGTCATCGATCTGTTCCTCTTTAAATTTATTGTCAAAAAATACTTGATTTAGAATCGTGTTTCTAATTCTGTTGCTATCAGCGTGTTCAGTTCTATATCCAACGAGGATATTTTAAGGATTAAATACATCTGAGTTGCCTAATAAAGAATTAAATACGCGTATCAATCTTATCAAGTCCTCATTGTGAGTGTCGAATTTGTTCCATTAGCCAACTAGGCAAGTCATGTGAGGCCGATTAATCCATCATTCCCAACTATATATTTTTGTATGTTAGAATTGGAAGAATTTGAATATTCCATCATCAGATGGCTAAATTATAAGCTCTATTACTTGCTGGTTAAAGGAATTGGCTAATTTTTACAAGTTTTGGTGTGCCAAGAGATTAGATGCAGCTGAGATTTCGTGGCCCAAATCTTGGCTTATTTCCATTGTGTTGTGAATATATATTTTGATTTAAAATTGCCACACAACATTAAATTTTTGAGGACTTGTTTTTTCAGGTTTCAAAGTTTTCAAACACATGTAATTTTGCACACTCATTTACCTTGTAATTTAGCATATGTTTCGATTTAAAGTTGCGACACAACATTAAATATTTGAGGAATCGTTTTTTCATGTTTCAAAGTTTTCAAACACATAAAAAATACATCAAACTAACATGAGGTTTCATGCAGGAATGACCTCTAATGTACCATCTAGAAATACTTTTCTCCTAAAATTAAACAAACATGGACATTTACATGAGCAGTCCACTCCATATTCCACGTATAGGTAATGAAACGCATATCATCAACAAGAAAGAGTATAGGAGAAAATCCATTATAAGATGGAAGAAAAAACGAAGTAAGATGAATAATCGACAAATACATACAAACATGGACATTGACATGAGGCATTCACTGCAACTTCCATCTATAAGTAATGATACTCAGGTTCACATCATGAATAAGAGAGAGTATAGGAGAAAATCTATTATAAGATGGAAAAACAAACGAAATAAGATGAATAATCAGCGTTTTTCAAGAGAACAAGGTTCGTCTTTGTTTTGTATATGCATTTTGTCCTTAATTAATATAATAAAACTTATGATTATATTAAATAGTAGGATGCGTTCCCACCACAGGAAGAGCCTTATTAAGGTCCATTGCATCTATTGGCAACACACTTCCTCAAATGAAGGACTGTCCCCACTGTGGTGCCGTGAAGTTTTATTCCGAAACTCCGAATTTTTGTTGCTCCGAAGGTTCTATCGTTCTGATAAACAATGACCTTCCAGATATCCTAAAAGAACTCTTGACTTCATCTTCTGAAGAGGCAAAAACATTTAGGACATATATCAGGACATATAATAACTTGTTCGCTTTTACTTCTTTGGGCGTGAAATTCGATAGTAATCTCAGTAAGAGAAACAATGGAATATACACATTTAGAGTGCAAGGACAAGTTTATCATTTCATAAATGACTTGTTACCTGAGGCCAATAATGCCAAGAATCTTCAATTGTATTTCCATGACACTGAGCATGAGGTAGATAATCGCTTGAGTTCTTGTCCAAGGTTGTGTCCACAACTTATTGAAAGTTGTATCAAAGCCCTCAGACAAAATCCATATGTTGCTTTCTTTAGGAGCCTAAAGGACGTTCCTCAATTAGATGCCTATAAGATCGTGCTTAAGACAATTCCTTCACAAGATCAACGAGTGTATAATAAGCCAACAGTTTCACAAGTTGCAGCACTTTGGGTAGCCGGACAAGAAAACGGAGAGCAAGGTGAAAGAGACATCAAGGTTAAAACTCATAGCAACCAATCAAGAAAGATTAATTACTATTATGGTTGTTATGACCCTTTACAATATCCTTTAATGTTCCCATTTGGAGAACGTGGTTGGCATCAAGGAACATAAAGATAATGGGAAAAGAAAAAGAAACAGGGGAAGATTGCAATCTCAGGCGACAAATCTTATATCTCCATAAAATGTCAACAACGTTGAAGATCTGTTGTCTATGGAACATAATGGTAACAAAAGATTACCTTTTGCCCTTCAACTTCATTAAATAACTAAATTCATACACATAATTCTTATTTTTACAGTGCTGTCCAAAAAAAATGAACAGTCTAAGTTCGTTTCCGTAAGAGAATATTATGCATATAAGCTTCAGATTCGGAGGAATGATAAGTCATATCTACTGTACTTTGCTCGATTGTTACAACAATATATAGTAGATAATTATGTGAAGCTTGAAACACAAAGATTAGACTTTTATAGATTACAACAACAGGAGATCAGAAAAGAATTTCTTCAAGGAGTAGTCGACGCTGTGGCGGTTGGTGAAACTGAGGGTTCGAATGTTGGCCAACGCATAGTACTTCCGTCTAGCTTTATCGGTGGCCCAAGAAATATGAGACAAAAATACATAGACGCGATGACATTAGTCCAGAGATATGGAAAGCCAGATATTTTCTTAACAATGACATGCAATCCTAACTGGCCAGAGGTAAAGGAACACTTGATGAAACATGAGGAGGCACAAAATAGACCGGACTTAATTGCTAGAATTTTCCATGCAAAACTTGAGCAATTGAAGGACGATCTCTTTAAAAAAAACATCTTTGGTGAAGTAGCAGCCTACACGTACGTCATAGAATTCCAAAAGAGAGGTCTCCCACATGCACATTTCTTGCTCATTTTGAAGCCTATGTATAAGATGTATAGACCTGAAGAATACGATGAGGTTGTTTCTGCTGAAATACCCGATCAGAAGAAACACCCTCATTTGTATAAAATGGTTATCAAACACATGCTTCATGGCCCGTGTGGTCATCTCAATCCATCAAATGTTTGCATGAATAAAAAGGGCATTTGCAAGGATTCATACCCAAAATCTTTTTCTAACGAGACAACTCAAACGACAGACGCCTATCCAATTTACCGTAGGCGGAACAATGGCATTACAGTGGAAGTTAGAAAAGCTAGACTGGATAATTCATGGGTTGTCCCATACAATGCATATTTGCTTGCCAAATTTGATTGTCACATCAACGTCGAAATTTGTTCAACAATAAAGGCAGTAAAGTACATATATAAGTACATTTGTAAAGGTTGTGATAAAATAAGTTTTTCTGTTTTGTCTAATAACAATAATGGAGTAATAGATGAAATAGAACAATTTCAATCAGGAAGATGGGTCTCGCCTCCTGAAGGGGCTTGGAGAATTTTTAGATTTTTAATGAGCGAGATAAAACCTGCTGTTATTCATTTGCAACTTCATCTAGAGAATCATCAGCCATTAACTTTTAGAAAGAAAGACAAACTGAACAATGTGCTGAATAATCCGGTCCAAAGAAAAACGATGCTAACTGAGTTTTTTGCTATGAACAAATCTGATCAAATGTCGCAGACGTTGAATCTGACTTACGCTCAGTTTCCAGATCATTTTGTTTGGCAACAAGATAAAAAAATTTGGAAACATCGTCAACAAGGTGATTCAGTTGGCCGCATAGTTGCTGCCCATCCAACTGAAGGTGAAAGGTATTACTTAAGGATACTCCTATCGAACGTACATTGTCCTAAGTCCTTTGAAGACTTGAAAATGTATAATGGGGTCCAGGTCAACACTTTTAGAGATGCAGCCTTTTTGCGTGGTTATTTAATCCATGATAATAGCCAACACTTATGCTTGGAAGAGGCTTCTGTTTTCCACATGCCATACGAACTTAGAAGGCTTTTTGCTACTCTTCTTGTCTATTCATGTCCAAACAACCCTCGAGAACTATGGTTATGTTTTGAGGATCTGATGCTGGAAGACTTTTTGAAATCACATCATTTGGTACGTAGAGAGGCTACTCGAAGAGCACTACAATAGATCAATGCATTTTTGCAATCAATGGGGAAAAACATTCATGAATTTGATCTTCTTCCTTAAGATTTTTCATACACCGATTTACAAGATGTAACAAGAGAAGTTAGAGCTGAAAGGAGTATTATCGTCTCTGACCATGACTTAAACGCAATATCCAAGCTCAATGAGAAACAAAAAATAGCATTTGACTTAATAATCGACAATGTATACTCAAATAAAGGTGGTGCTTTTTTTGTTGATGGTCCGGGAGGTACTGGAAAAACTTTTTTATATAGAGCTTTATTGGCAAAAATAAGATCAAAAGGCGATATTGCTCTTGCCACGGCCACATCTGGCATAGCAGCATCAATACTTCCTGGAGGCAGGACCGCTCATTCAAGATTTAAAATTCCGCTCGATTTGGCAATAGGGTCATCTTGTAGAGTTAGCAAACAAAGTTCTTTGGCCACTTTAATCAAAGATTCTAAGCTAATCATTTGGGATGAAGCCCCGATGGCCAAGAGAAACGCCATCGAAACCTTGAATGATCTTCTTCAAGATCTCATGGACTCTACGGAAATTTTTGGGGGTAAGGTTGTTGTCCTTGGAGGAGACTTTAGACAAACACTTCCAGTAGTGACAAGAGGAACCAAATCGGATACAATAGATGCATGTTTAACTAATTCTTTCTTATGGCCATCTCTCCATAAATTATACTTGCAAGAAAACATGAGAGCTTTGTTAGATCCTGCTTTTACTGAGTTCCTTTTAAAAATTGGTAACGGTTTACAAACGTCACCAGATGATGACCTTGTTGCCATTCCTTCCTCCATGCTCATTAAAACTCATTCGGATCGTGACCCTTTGATTGATCTCATAGATTCTGTCTACCCAAACATCCAACAAAAGTCAATAACTCCCCCCTGCATCATGAATCGTGCTATATTGACAACAAAAAATACGTTTGTTGACGAGATAAATGACATGGTCATACGAAAATTCCCAGGAGAAGGAACAGAATATATCAGTCTTGATGAAACATCAAATCCGAATGAACAAAGTCAATACGAAGACTTCCTACATTCTCTTACCCCAAAAGGCATGCCACCTCACAGACTTGTACTGAAACCAAATTCACCTATTATTTTGCTAAGGAACTTGAATCCTACAGAAGGATTATACAATGGTACTAGATTGATTTGCAAAGACTTGAACAGAAATGTCATCCGCGCTGAAATTGCTTTTGGAGACTTTGCAGGCAAAGAAGTCTTCATCCATAGGATTCCTTTGCAGCCTCCGACCGACGAACAATACATAGTTGCATTTAAAAGAATCCAGTTTCCACTTAGATTATGTTTTGCAATGACAATTAACAAAGCACAAGGCCAAACACTTGACTTTGTTGGTATATATCTAAAAGAACCTGTATTTTCTCATGGACAACTCTATGTCGCCCTGTCACGTGCAAGAACTGCTGACCATGCAAAAATACTTATCGGGCCTTCATTGACTACTTCCGATAATGGACAAACGAAAAACATTGTCTATAAAGAAATCCTGGACAACTCTAGATACATTGAGAAGTATATTTCTAAGTGTATTATCTTATTTTCCATTCATGTAGTTTCACTTACTATTAAGTGTTTTATACTCATATGTTGCCTATTGCAGGTAAAGATGCCGCGACATATCTCACCAGTGTTGAGTATCAAACCTGGAGCACAAAGAAACTGGACAGTGCTTGTCCAAGTTCTTGAAAATGCACACATGCTACAAAGCCGACTAGGAAATGGCTTCAAGAAATTGGTGTTAACTGATGCTGAGGTATATACCTTCTTCCCGAAACTTCCAATTGCAATAAAGATTTGATTAGTGGTCCATCAATGTCTTATAGCAATTTTGAAAATTAAATTAATGATAGAAGTGAGTTTTCCAGTAACTAAATTGCTAAATTGGTCCCTGTTTCAGTCATTTTGACTTTTGAGTCCGAGTGTGGGTTGGCCAAGAAGGTCTATGCTGGACCTTATCATTCTATTTTAATTATTGGTCATTTAGATTGCATACATAGCTATTTATCCTCCTGTTTTGCTGCACCATTTGCTACTTAGATTGATTGAAAACAAATGAAATAGAGCTGAGAGTTGTGTGTTGTGTTTGCATCTGAATGTAAGTTCCATATTCTGTTTTTGTTCATAAAATTGCAAGGCAATCGTCCTTAATTCTGATTTAAATGCTGCTGGAAATTAAGTAAAAACAGAACATTAGTGGTCCATCAATGTTTTATAGCAATTTTGAAAATTAAATTAATGATAGAAGTGAGTTTTCCAGTAACTAAATTGGTCCCTGTTTCAGTCATTTTGACTTTTGAGTCCGAGTGTGGGTTGGCCAAGAAGGTCTATGCTGGACCTTATCATTCTATTTTAATTATTGGTCATTTAGATTGCATACATAGTTATTTATCCTCCTGTTTTGCTGCACCATTCGCTACTTAGATCGATTGAAAACAAATGAAACAGATCTGAGAGTTGTGTGTTGTGTTTGCATCTGAATGTAAGTTCCATATTCTGTTTTTGTTCATAAAATTGCAAGGCAATCGTCCTTAATTCTGATTTAAATGCTGCTGGAAATTAAGTAAAAACAGAACATTAGTGGTCCATCAATGTTTTATAGCAATTTTGAAAATTAAATTAATGATAGAAGTGAGTTTTCCAGTAACTAAATTGGTCCCTGTTTCAGTCATTTTGACTTTTGAGTCCGAGTGTGGGTTGGCCAAGAAGGTCTATGCTGGACCTTATCATTCTATTTTAATTATTGGTCATTTAGATTGCATACATAGTTATTTATCCTCCTGTTTTGCTGCACCATTTGCTACTTAGATCGATTGAAAACAAATGAAATAGAGCTGAGAGTTGTGTGTTGTGTTTGCATCTGAATGTAAGTTCCATATTCTGTTTTTGTTCATAAAATTGCAAGGCAAAGAAGGCCCTTAGTCTTCGGCCTGGGTTTTTAACTATATAATGTTGATGTTTGTTTATCACTTCGATGCATAAATCGTCCATAATTCTGATTTAAATGCTGCTGGAAATTAAGTAAAAACAGAACATAAATGTGCAGAACTTAGCAACAGCACCCAACATATATATATATATATATATATATATATATATATATATATATATATATATATATATTATATATATACCTATAAACTAAATTGAAAAGTCGTATATATGTTCTGTGATGATGGACAACAACATTTCCCTTTCTATGCACATGAATCTCGATTGTTTGTAACAAAAGCAAACAGCAGCAGAAGGTATATTCATATATAAGTGCAACAGTGTGTGCGTGTGTGTTTTGGTGACTTATGAACAACAACAAATATACAATATATATATATATATATATACATATATATATATATATATATATATATATATATATATATATATTACACAGTAACAGTAACAACACCCTTTAAAGCCAATTAAAACAAAGTGAATGTGTGTGTCTTGTATGTGTGATTCCAGCAGCCCTTTTTGATATGCATTCATATCTAAACAATTTAGATACATGTGTGTGTGATGTATGTGCAACAAGCATATATGTGTGCAGTGAGTGATATTCGACAAATATGGATTGCGACTATTATGCATACTTTCAGACATATCCACCAAAACATGCTCTCAGTTTGATATGGTTTGTAAACAGAATTACAGAACCAAACAGTCCCTTTTCATAGTTAAAATAACTATGTCTAAGCTTTAATTTTCCAAATTAAAGAAACCTAAATTGTTTATATGATTTGCAAAACCAAAATGGTTACGATTGGTTCAATTCTATAAGTCAATAATAATAGTCTTTTTAGGCGGAAGGTTTTAAGCAGCTCCTATTTAAACGTTTAAAGACTCATGTCTTCTATAATGCTTAAACGATTTACTTATACCTTAACATAAACACATGCTATATTTTCTTATATCTGAACATGTAGGATAATGTTGAAAAGACAGTATCCTTGACTTCATGATATGCAAAATTTTATGTCACTATTTATTTTCATCTATTATTAACAATTACAATTACGATTACGATTACTGAATGATTCAGGGAACCGTCTTCAATGCCCTTCTTTATAGCAACCATATGCGTTACTTTGCTGGCCTTCTAACGCAATATAAAAGATATTACATCTCAAATGCTCTTTTGATCAAGGCCGACCCTCGTTATCGGATCAGCGCATACGAGTACTCTTGGACCATCAACAATAAGACTCTGGTCGAAGAATTTGTAGATCCAATCCCAATGGAATTGTCATGTCAATTTCAGTTCACACGGTTCAGTGACTTGCACAAACATGCTGATTCAGACCACGTGCAAAGTAAGCGCCTTTTACCCTTATTACACATTAAGTTTTCACTATCCCTCTCTATCAGTATCAATGCCGATAATTAAATATGACCCATCGTATTTAAAAAACATAGAAGTTAGAGCCATTGTCTTACATTGTTTCCCAAGTCAAGATCAAAGCTCTGAAAACGGTAGCAGACGAGACATCGTCATAGTGAATGAAGAGTAAGTACAATTTATTGTTGTCTCTCCAATCCATTCATGTCGCCTAACAATTCCATTTTCTTTCAGAAAAAGACTGATGCTACTGACATTATGGAACCAATTCAACGAAAAAGAAGGCAACACATTGGCTAACTTAACTCCATCCGGACCACTAATCTTTGGAATGAGACTCAAAGTCACAACGTTTAATTGTGAGTAAAATACTTTATACATATACATACAACTAAGCATTCAAATCCTAGCATGTAAATGACCTCCCTAATAAACCAACATCATATTTACACAGCACTTTCACTGACAACACGAACGTCCTCTGGCCTAATGATCAACCCACCTGTCAATGAAGAGTTGAAAATGCAAGATTGGTACGACTTTAGATAAACTTTCTCCTATTGCATCATACAAATGTTAATATATTAATCCAGGTATGACAACGTATTTTCCAAATACTTAGGCACAATGTCCACAAAGAAGAACTACAACAACTCCTTGAAATGAAGACTTACAAAAAAAGTGACTTTCTTCTCCCGCATCCAAGTGAAAGTGACTTGATCTCAATCGCCACGGTTACATCATCACTGAATACTGTAACTAACTACAAAAACTCATTGAATTGTATCTCTACTTTCAGATTTCTAAAGATCATATAATTTACCATATGTATTCACGTTTATGTAGTCCAAAACAGCATGGATTAAGGGTACGACAAGCCTCTTAAGGCAAGAAAAGAGCACCTGGTACACCACATGTGCAAATTGTGAAAAATCGCTTGGAGCTGATCTTAGTTGGATAGTTACGTGTCCATCGTGTAAAGTGGAGACTGAAGTTGAAGCACGGTATATACCAATTCTCATTTCTGATTTAGAACAATTCTTCAATTAATCTATTTTTTTATATGTCAGTTTTGTAAAAATGGTTGTGTGTGTGTATATATATAAAATATTATTATAATTATTCTCAATCTCAATCTCAATGTAGAAGAAAAGTATGGTCAAAGGGAGTGTTGGATGGGTCATGGGTTTGCTACCGGTCTCATGTTGAGGACTGAGCTTACAGAGTGTCATTCACCACCCACTATATCACTATCACCATGCATTATTAAAATCTAGGACTTCCAAAGTGACTTGGTACGAAAATGGTAGATTTAGTGATCAATGAATGAACTTTTCGGGTTCAAAATAACTCCAAGTCTTTGTGATGGATAGTATCATGTGATAAGGCTTGCAAGGCAAAGACAAAGGTTTTTAGTAATAGTAGTGTTATCCAGGGATGACCTTTGTTAAAGAGTGCAACCTTACTGCACATTATATGAAGTGTGGGGCAGTTTAGATTTGAATATTCTTTCTTTTAGGGTATTTTTCTTGGTTTTTTTGTTTGTTATGTTAGTTTAGTTCATCCATTATTTTACATTATTGGCAAG
>JAANYP010003424.1:0-14020 GCA_020465985.1 Centrapalus pauciflorus
GAGTCTATTCTATGCATTTTCGAATCTGATCATAATGTTCTCGAATCTGATCATATTTGCAACTCTAAAACATGAATTTCTAAGGCATAAATCACAAATATGATCAATATTAAGCCTATGCTCGATTATATTATACTTATTCTAGTTAAATTCCATAAAAATAGCTTTAAATTTCATAAAACTTAACAAATTCGAGAATACCGTATATATATAAAACGTAAAAATATAAAATCTTACCTCAATTCGTATGGATTCACGCAGGAACTAGTATATTCGCGTAGTATTCGCCGAGATCTTCTTAACGATATATATTTCTTGATAATCGGACGGTCGGTTTAAGAGAAATTTTAGAGAGAAGGTAGAGAGAGAGTAGAGAGAGAAAGTTAGAGAGAGAGAGTTAGAGAGAGAGAGCGAAATCTGAGTTTTTGAATATAATTCTCGTTTATATACGTCATCTAGTTATATTTGCTAGCTAACCCACTTTCATTTTTGTATATTATATCTCTTTTATTTAATTTTCTTTAATAATTTATTAATTCATAAATATAAATATTTATTTAATTTAATTAAATATTTCATTACTTAATTAAATTATAATTCAAATAATGTAACATCATTACATTATTGGCTCATAATATTACTGATTTTACGACTAGCTCAAAATTAGGTTGTTACAGAATGGGCTCCACCACGCACAAACTTCGTCCCTGAAGTTAGCTATGTTCGAACAGACTTGGATAAGTAGCTTTCATAACATCTCTCGATTCCCAAGACTGATGCGAACCTTTGTGGTGTTTCCACTGGACGAGCACCATCTGTATCTCTTTATTCCGAAGCTTTTTGGTCTTCGAGTCCAGAATACGTTCTGGCTCTTCAACCACGCGAAGCTTCTCATCAATCTGCAGGTTAACATGTGGTATTTGAACTTCCCTTTTGTCAGCTAAACTCTTCCTCAGATGACTGATATGAAATACAGGATGTATTCCAGCTAAGTCAGCCGGTAGTTCAAGACGATAAGATTGATTTCCAATCTTTTCCACAATCTTGAACGGACCAATAAATCTCGGAGCTAGCTTGTTTCTTTTAATGAACCGTACCACATTCTTCATTGGTGATACTTTCAGCATCACCCAATCGTTAACCGCAAAGCTTATTGATCTATGTCGATTATCATAATATGACTTCTGCCTGCTTTGAGCTTCAAGAATATTTCTTCTAACTAGTTGAATCTTCTCGTGAGTCAACTGTAGAAGTGCAGGTCCTGCTATTGGCGATTCGCCTGTTTCACGCCAACAGGTAGGAGTTCTGCATTTTCTTCCGTACAAAGCTTCAAAAGGGGCCATCTTGATCGTTGAATGATAACTGTTATTGTATGAAAATTCGACCAACGGCAAGTGGTCATCCCAGTTACCACCTAAATCAAGAACGCAGGCACGAAGCATATCTTCAAGGGTTAGAATAGTACGCTCACTCTGGCCATCTGCATTAGGATGATAAGCAGTACTCATAGAAATCCGAGTACCCATCCCTTCTTGTAGTGCTTGCCAGAATCTGGATGTGAAGCGACTATCACGATTAGATACGATAGACTTCGGCACACCGTGACGAGAAATAATTTCAGAGATATACAGCTGCGCCAATCTATCGAGAGAATATGTTTCTTTCATCGGAATGAAATGTGTTGATTTCGTTAATCGGTCAACGACTACCCAGATGGAGTCGTGCTGTCTTTTGGTCTTTGGCAGCTTCGTAATGAAGTCCATTGTTATATGCTCCCACTTCCATTCAGGAACTGGCAGTGGTTGCATATCCCCGAAGGGTTTCTGGTGTTCTGCCTTAACCATCTGACATACTTTACAACTTTCAACACATTTTCCGATGTCCTTCTTCATTCCTGGCCACCAGTAGTCAGCTTTTAGATCAAAGTACATTTTTGAGCTGCCAGGATGAATAGATAACTTGGACTGATGAGCTTCAGACAGAAGAGTGCTGCGGATTGAACCATACTTAGGAACCCAGATTCGGTTTCCCTTGAGACAGTGAAGTCCCAAATGGTTCAGAGTCAGAAATTGTAGTTGCCCTTTTAGATTTTCAGAATTTATGTTCTCTTCTTTCAATGCTTCAGTTTGAGCAACTCTGATGTCTTCAATAAGATCAGAAGAGAATATAACTGGAGTTAGGGCATAGCAGCACTTTTCAGGATACACTTTTCTACTCAACGCATCCGCGACAACATTTGCTTTGCCGGGATGATACAAGATCTCGCAATCATAATCCTTGATAAGCTCCAAGGATCGACGCTGTTTCATGTTAAGATCTTTTTGAGTGAAAAGGTATTTGAGACTCTTATGATCGGTGTAGAGCTGACACCGAGTCCCATAAAGATAGTGACGCCAGATTTTCAATGCAAAGGTAACAGCAGCCAACTCAAGATCATGAGTTGGTGCACTTTTCTCGTAGTCTTTCAATTGCCTTGAAGCATAGGCAATTACTTTTCCCCTTTGCATCAGAACACATCCTAAGCCAGTACCAGAGGCATCGCTATAGACAACGAAATCATCATTACCTTCTGGCAAGGCTAGGATCGGCGCTTGAATTAACTTTTGCTTCAGAATATCGAATGCCTCTTGCTGTTTATTGGTCCAAACGAAAGGAGTATTCTTTCGTGTTAACATTGTAAGCGGCACAGCAATCTTTGAGAAGTCCTTTATGAATCGCCGATAATAACCGGCCAATCCAAGGAAACTTCTTATCTCTGAGGCATTACGAGGCGTTTGCCATTTCTGAACGGCCTCGACTTTCGAAGGATCAACGGAAATTCCTTCGTCAGAAACAACATGGCCAAGGAACTGGATCTATAAGAATCAAGATAGAAATTCAAATTCTGAGGTGAATCATAGAATGGTTAAAGAAACAGCTCAAGACTTATATAATAGAAATTATACCTGTCTGAGCCAGAATTCGCACTTAGAAAACTTTGCATAGAGTCTTTCTTTTCTTAATAACTCTAGCAATTGCCGCAGATGAATAGAATGATCAGCCTCCGTTTTGGAGTAAATCAGAATATCGTCTATGAACACGATAACTGATTTATCCAACATTGGTCTGCACACGTGATTCATGAGATCCATGAACGCCGCTGGTGCATTCGTTAATCCAAACGGCATTACGAGAAATTCGTAATGACCGTATCTTGTACGGAAGGCTGTTTTCGGTATATCCTCATTTCTAACTTTCAACTGATGATACCCAGAACGGAGATCTATCTTTGAAAAGTAACTGGCTCCTTGTAACTGATCAAACAGATCATCGATTCTGGGCAGAGGATACTTATTCTTTATTGTAACCTTGTTCAACTCGCGGTAGTCGATGCACATACGGAAGGTTCCGTCTTTCTTTTTGACAAATAAGACTGGTGCACTCCACGGAGAAGAACTCGGTCGGATAAACCCCTTCTCCAACAGCTCTTGCAGTTGCTTTGACATTTCCTGCATTTCTGCAGGTGCAAGTCTGTATGGAGCTTTTGCAATAGGAGCCGCACCAGGAACCAAGTCAATACTGAACTCGACTTGTCGTTCCGGTGGCACTCCGGAAATATCGTCAGGAAATACGTCTGGGAACTCACAGACGATAGGGATATCGGATAAAGGTTTCTTTTGAGCTTCGGAGTTAGATTCAGATGAAACATAGCAAAGGTAAGAGTCGTGACCTTTAGACAAGTGTTTGTGAGCTTTTTCTATAGATATGAAACAATGTGCACCTTTCCGCTTCTCGCCCTTGATCTCAAGTACTCGGCCGTCTGAAGATTTGATTCTGATGATTCGTCGGTTGCAGATAATTGTAGCTTCGTTGTTCATTAACCAATCCATGCCAATGATGACGTCAAACTCTTTCAAGGGAATCGGGATAAGGTCCAGGTTGAACACAATATTATCTACGAGTAGTGTGCAGTTTCGATATACAAAATCAGCCATAACATAGCTGTTACTGGCTGTCTCAATGTCAAGTACAAAAGGAAGCTTCGATGGGGACTTAGATAATCTTGATGCAAAAGAAGTCGATATGAAGGAACGACTTGCGCCAGAATCAAATAATACGCGAGCAGGTATCGTATTTAACAGAAACGTACCGGTGACTACGTCAGGTGTTTCTCTCGCCTCTTCAGCCGTTATTTGGAACGCACGTGTCCTTGCAGTTGGTGTTGCAGCAGAACTTTTAACTGTCGACCCTCCAGCTGATGACTGTGGTTGATAACATGGTCCGCTACGACACTGATACATGAAGTGCCCTCTCTTACCGCATTTCGCACATCCACGTCCCTGCTGTGGACATTCCTCACTGCTGTGACCGATCGTATTGCACGCAAAGCAGGTAACGTCTTCTGGATTGCATAGACCCATGTGTGATTTTCTGCATCTCTTGCAGAATCGTGGCTCGTTTGTCAGTGAGTAGGCTTGCGCTTTCGGCTGTGAACTATACTGATGGGTTTGCTGAGATTGCGACTTATTTGGCTTGAAAAATCTGCCAAACCGCTGTTTCTTTGGAGGAGACGGATTCATCGGGTTAGTAGACGGAGCATAAAGCTGATCGCCGTACTCTAAGTAACCTCGCTCAATTTGTCTAGCCGCTTCTACCATTTCCAAGTAACTCTTGTATTTGATCGCGCTCATCGGATGTCTGTATCTTGGATTGAGTCCTACACGAAATCTATTCATCTTTCTCTCCTCGGTAGCTACTTGATATGAGGAGTAACCGCATAGACGTGAAAACTCGTGTTCGTATTCATCAACTGTCTTCGTTCCCTGAGTCAGCTGAATCAACTGTACCTCCATCTTATCTTGTTGGTCAATCGGGCAGTACTTTGCATTGAACATTTCAAGAAACTGCTCCCATTCTAAAGTCTGAATCACCTCCTCACCATAGATACTTCGCTGGGTTTTCCACCAGGCACGAGCAGCTCCAACAAACAACGCAGACGCGTAGCTCACTTTCTTAGAATCTAAACAGTCAGAGATTCTAAAAATTTCTTCCGTATGACTGATCCAATCCATCGCCTGAATCGGATCCACAGTACCCTCGAAGTTCAGGGCACCGCTGGCTTTAAAATCTTTAAATTTGCAGCCTTTTGGCTGAGCTATTTGGGTTTCTGGATTTGAATTATCAGAATCAGATTCTTCATTCTGAACTTGCTTATCTTTTCGCTTATTTTTCTTATCATTACGTCTTTTAGCTTCGGCCTCATCTCTGGCCTGAAACTGTTCTTGCATAATCTTATTCTGTTGTTCTGAGTGTTGTGCTAGTAATTGTTGCATCATCTCAAACATTTGTTGTGGGGTCATGTTGCTTGGTATGTCACCTGATCCTGATCCTGACATCTTAGCTGAAAATTAAAATCAATTAACTATCAGTTTATAGACTTAGATCTATGTACCCTTTTTCCCATCCTAATAGTCTGTACATCCTATCTCAGTTCAAACCACCTAAATGATTGATACATATGTATTGCTTCAGTTTGAGATCAAGTATACTCACGTAATACTTGATTCACTCAAACTATGGGCTCTGATACCATCCTGTGAAAACCACCCCTTACGGGGCAGTTCTCACCAGTCTAGGTCCCACATCATGCAATACGATATCAATCAAACTAAGATAGAGTAATTATAATGCGGAAAATTAAATTACAGTACAAATTATTAGGATTTAAGTTTAATACAGATTACCAATTTTAAATTAAACTTATAAAGGGCACAAGTCTAATCTAATTCATGTCATCATATTATCAAAATAAATCTACCCAGATCACTATAACATCATCATCCAATTAGTACCAAAATGAGTTCGCTGAGTAGAGGTCTATGATACTTCTGTCTTGATCGTGTAAGACCTAAGAACTAGGTCCGGCAGGTGACTTTCCTTTGCTTTTTCCTGTAAAATTATAATGCAACATCTGTAAGCAAAGCTTAGTGAGTTTTTAGATTTTCAATATTAACATGCGTGTCAAGCGGAGTCATAAATCTAAGCGTGATATGTCTTGGCTGCCGCTACAGCCCTCATGATTGAGATATAGAATCATAGAATCGGATGATGTTCAAGCCACACTCACGCTTAAATCGTGGGGATCAGCCACATACTGGGCTAGCTACCAGTAAGTCAATATGGCGGAACATCGGAGGTCATTACAAAGTTCATAAGAACTGGTGAAATAGCCGGGTCTAGAACAATAGACCATAATGGCTAGTCAAGCTGAATCAATTCTATCAAATGTCTGATCAATGATATAAGCATAGGTCTTAGAAATCATGATAACAATGAATCATAATGCAAAGTCTGAAGCAATAATAAATGCAATATGAAAAGATAATCAAATAGCTATCATGATCCACTGGGCAACACCCATCCATGGTGTGCACAGGTCTCATTCCAGCTGATAAAGCGAATGTCAATAATCTATCAGCAACAATATATCTCAACCGGATCTATGCATGTTCAATTTGAATATCTATAACTCACAGTGTTGGGTCTTTATCAAACAGATATAAAATCTGCCACCTGAGTTATCTCAGGATTTTATCTCAATCTATTCTCTGTCAAATCAAATCTTTGTCCCGCTTTATAAATCTTTAAATCTTTGTTCAGAATTTCACTGAACCTGTCCAGAATTATCATATCATATCATGTCAATATCATATCATTATCATCATCTCTTTAGTTGTTAAAATCTTTATTTTATCTGATTCTGATAACTTGTTCGTTCATAACTCATTCTTTGTTTTATTAATATTCTCGAAAGGTCGGAACACATACACACACACACACACATATATATATATATATATATATATATATATATATATATATATATATATATATATATATATATATATATTAAATTCAATAAGTGGAGTGATTCAGAATGTTTTTAATTGAAATCATGTGATTATATTCAAAGGTGTTTCTATTTAATATATATATGCTATATTCGAATTATGTAGTAAAAATTAGATTCATTATTTAAAGTCAAACCTTTACATTAAACTCGAAGATAGCTAGATTCGAATTCCAGTAAGCAAATTCGAATACCCATTCGAATCTATTGGTCTTAGACTCGAACCACACCATTCGAATCTATTAGATTCGAAATATGATTTTCGAATTTAATGATTAGATTTGAATATATTTCGAATCTAATTCCATTTCGAGTCTGTTCTAAGCATTTTCGAATCTGTTCTCAACATTCTCGAATCTGATCATATTTACAACTCTAAAACATGAATTTCTAAGGCATAAATCACAAATATGATCAATATTAAGCCTATGTTCGATTATATTAAACTTATTCTAGTTAAATTCCATAAAATAACTTTAAATTCATAAAATTTAACAGATTCGAAATACCGTATATGTATAAAACGTAAAAATATAAAAATCTTACCTCAATTCGTATGAACTCACGCAGGAATTAGTATATTCGCGTAGTATTCTCCGAGATCTTCCTAACGGTATATATATCTTGATAATCGGACGGTCGGTTTAGGAGAAATTTTAGAGAGAAGGTAGAGAGAGAGTAGAGAGAAAGTTAGAGAGAGAGAGTTAGAGAGAGAGAGCAAAATCTGAGTTTTTTGAATATAATTCTCGTTTATATACGTCATCTAGTTATATTTGCTAGCTAACCCACTTTCATTTTTGTATATTATATCTCTTTTATTTAATTTTCTTTAATAATTTATTAATTCATAAATATAAATATTTATTTAATTTAATTAAATATTTCATTACTTAATTAAATTATAATTCAAATAATGTAACATCATTACATTATTGGCTCATAATATTACTGATTTTACGACTAGCTCAAAATTAGGTTGTTACATAAAGATGATAAGCTTAGTTTATGGATTGATACTTATTTTCATGTTAAGATTTCATTTATAATCCAAACTTCATGACTGAGACTAATTAACAAAATAAGTGATGAAAATTGATGAAGTTTACCTCAAATTTAGGATGATGTTGATGATGATGAACTTATGAAGAAGATGACAATAATGGTGATGATTTAATCTTCAAAATTCAACCCCATATTCTTTATAATAAAAATCCAGATTTTAGTGTGTGTTTTTGTATGTGTTTTGATAGGTTAGTGATAAAAAATGAAGAATTAATATCATACTTATATAAGGATTTATGATGGGTAATGTGATAATGGTTAACATGGTTGTATTCACATGGAATATGATCATAACCAATTCTTGTTGGGATTCCTTGCACACCTTAAAATTTCCTTCTTTTATTTAATTAATCTCTTTTAAGATGTCAATTTTCATGTTATGTGATTAAACCACTATATCTCACATATAATTAATTATAAAATCACCACATAGCCTTAACATTCGAATTTAAATTAAATTAAGTTACAGTGTGTAAGATAAAACGATAAAATTATGAATAGTTGTCTGCCTCTATATTTGCGGGTATTACAAGATTTACCATAGAAATTGATCGATCACCACAAGCTCAGAATCAATCAATCACAAAAAGAGAAACAATGAAATTAAGTGGGAGAAATCCATTTACGCAAGCTCAGAATCAATCAATCACAAAAAGAGAAACAATGAAATTAAGTGGGAGAAATCCATTTACGCATAAAAAGAGAAACATTGTATCTCCTTTGGCTATGCGTAAATCGATTTTCTCCACTTAATTTTGTTGTTTTTTCTTCTACCTGTGTTTGATTGATTATGGGGTTAATATTAAAAAACCTACAATCTTTCATTGATTTATCGATTAAATCACTGGACTTTTTTTTTAACTGTTTAAGTCACCTAACAAATTTTGTATGATCTAAACCTATATAAATGACTGATTCATCAGGTTATTTAACCTAAATAACCGGCAACCATCTTTCTTCATTAACGTTCTCTTGGTCTTCAACAACGTTCATACAACAACGTTCTCTTGGTCTTCAATGTCTTCTTCTTCAAACTTGATGTATAGATCGAGTAATGTGAGTGATGAAACAATAGTATAGTATGTTGGTGTGGACAGCCTGTGTTGGAATGGACGATTTCATGGACAAATGACAATCCAGGAAGAAGATTTTATGGTTCCCCTAATTATAAAGTAAATTCTCTTGATTAGTTGAAATAGGTCTAGCATTTCTACTTAAATTGATGGATTTCTTCATAACAGAGAAAGGATTGCAACTATTTCAAGTGGCTTGATCCAGAATTACCCAACAATTGGTACAGAGATACCAGTTTTTAGATTCATAATAGTCTGGAGGTTTTGAAGAATGGAAATCATTATTCTCATGAAGTGGATCTGAAGAAGCAAGTGGAGTTGCTTCAACTGGCTGAAAACCAAAAAAAAAAAAAAATAGAGTTCTTACTTAGGTGGATCATAGTGATGTTGATTTTACTATTTGTTTTGGTTATGTTCATGTAGATGTTTGTGTACCAAGTAATGTCAAGTAATTGTTATGTTTATGTAGATGTTGTTAGGGGTTTTGGTTATGTTTACATAGGTGGGTCAAGTATTGTAATGATGCCATCTAATGGTAGTGTGTGAACTTATCAAGTAATGTCAAAAATGAATTTTGTTGTTTAAAAGAACTTGATGTATTGAAGTAAGTTTGTTGTATTATCATTCATTGTGAACTATATTTGATTGTGAATCGTGCTTTGAATACGAACCGTGCTTTGAATACAAACGTTTCCTACACAAATCGTTTCCTCCATATGCGAACCATGGTTGAAGGGCTAGGGTTTTACGAAGCGTTTTTGTTGAAGTCAACAGAAGTGTTAAACGAAGCGTTTTACTCGTGGGGGTGGGTTTACCGGTGGAACCGGTTCTAGGTTATTTTATGTAGGTTTAGAAAATAAGTTCAGTAACTTAATCGATAAATCAGTGAAACATTGTAGGGTTTTTTCAATATTAACCCTTGATTATGTGCTTGTGGTGATCGATTTATTTTTATAGTAGATTTGGTCGTAAGACATTACATGCATTTTTATTTTATTTTTTTGGTTATCAGATTTGTGGTTGGAAGATGTTTGTTGCCGACAATGATCATGAAAAGAACAAGGTTTTTGGGTCTTCTTCGATTTCATTTATAACAAAAAATAGTTAATAGTTGATGAAAATATTGCGTATAAGTTCTAATTATTTTAATACCTTATTCAGTTTTAAGTGTTTATTGTGTTATTGTTGGTTGTCAAATTTCTTAAGAAAGTGAGATTTAGGTCTTGAAGTTTAGTATACAGATGCATAACTAGATTTTCTTGGCAACATTGCAAAGTATTTTTTGTGGCAAGTTCCACTAAAGTGGGTTTGGCCTATGATATGTGTGTTATTGTGTTCTTAACTAATTTCTTGGCAATTTTCATTTGATTTAAATATTGAATTTCTTTGATCTTTGCTTAGATATCCTTTTAAGAGACAAGTGAAAGATCGATTTTTTTATTTTCTCTATGAATCCAAAAGTTTGCTGGGTATAAATAACTTAAATGCACATGAGAATTTCGACCTTGTAACCTATTATAAACGTTGTATGTTTATTTGTATTTTTAATTATACATTAACCAAATCTGTACTGTTCCACTTTTTGATGAATGACACAAATTATCAACATGTATTGTTGTAGCAATGTACATATAAACATGTTAACGGATATGGTTCAACTTTTATATTCATCCCTTTTTTCGTCAAAATCAAAAAGAGATTTTCCTCTAACATTAAAATGATATAATGAACAAGGGATGCAAATACGCATAGATAACTTTACACGCATACAAAAGATCATTAAACATATCAGAAGAGTTGATAATGGTTAAAACAACTAGCCCCGTAAACAACAATTAATACAAAAAATTAAAAGGTACACATAACATATCCGAGGGGCTGATAATTGTTGAACAATGTTTTACTTATAAATGGGTTAATCGTCAAAAAAAATATACAATTAATTACCTTAAATGATTAAGTTTATTTGCAATAGAAAAATAATCGAACTATTAATTTTTTTTTTAATCATTTGAGAAATTTGGTTGTTTAAAAGATTAAATATATGTTTGCTTGCTTTAAATGGCAAATTACCAAGAAATGTAACATAAAATATAAAAATTGACAATAAAGGTAATATGAAATTTCTTAAGAAAAAAAACATAAAATTCAAAATGATATTGATAATCAATTAAGAAAGTAAATTATTATTTTATGCTCTTATTTTTGGTTTATTTTTATTGGCCTTAAATTTGAATTTTATATTTTTTCTCGGCAAAATAGAATTTTTCATTAACTTTTTCAGACAAAAAACATTTATGATACATTTGTATTTTACGTTACGTTTCTTGATAATTTTACTTACTTTAAACTTAAAAATTATATAAAATTAATTAATTTGATTAAAAACTAAAAGCAGGATCCCTCGTCTTAATCAACCGTTTCTTGACAATAAGTGTTTAATTTTTTTTTTTATTATAAATAAACTTAAACGACGATGAAGAAGAAAAACAAAAAAAACATCCTTCGTCTTAATCAACTAGTGTAATACCCGTGCGGTGCACAGGATACTACTTTTTTATTAGTTACATTGAAAAGTTTGAAACTATTCTACGAAACAAACAATGACCAATTAGCACATATGATATTCGTTTCTATTACATTTATTATTTAACAATACACAACAAACACAAGCTCATTTTATGATCAGGTAAAATACTTTCAACCGAACAATAATCATGTTTGAGGAAAACATATTTTTATAACGCATTCCTCGTTTTCATAAAATGAGCCCAATACCCGTGCAATGCACGACATAATGTTATAATTTAATCTGTTGTTCAAACGTACGCAGAATTACGAGTTACAACCATTCGAAGCATATAACATACCCAATAATATGCACACAGGAAATAACAATTAATAAGACATTATGGTTCAAATAACATAACATACATAAACCAAGAAAGTATGAAATATTAATAAAGCATCAACACAATAGAAATCTTCTAATGTTCTCTGCTTCAGGTATTACAGGTTCGATAACTATCTTCGTCAGATCCGTAGAAAACAGCACGTTCACTGAAAATCATGTAATACAAAATTAGCAAAATAGAAATTCGAAACAACACATACAAAACATAAAATGAAAGTAATCAAATTTTTTGATAACATACTTGTATCAAAATGCACAAGAGTAACGCATGAAACATATATGATAGACCTTGCCAGGATAGCACGATAAAATCTAACATGCTTCGTATCCGACGTGTCATACAACTTTAACTTTATCTTGTATCCGCTGTAAAAAAAGAATAGTTGCAAGTAACATAACATTGTATTGTACACATATCACACGTAAGAACACAACATACACAAAAAAAAAATACGTTAACATACCTGTCATCCTGTAAGAAAACTTCAAACGAAGAGCTCAAGTTTAGATATGAAGCGCTAATTCGACGACCAGATACGATTTTTCCAACAACATCTGACACAAGGTAAATGAGTAATAAAGAAGGTAACGTATTAGCGCATTAGATGACCAGGTAAAAAACAACACACGAAGGACGTATTAAGTAATATGGACGTACCGATCAATAGTCGTGAACTCGTCAGTTTATCCACAAAACTTTTTAACGATGGTACCAATGGATACAAAGGGACCATGCGATCGATAGCAACTGTAACAGGTGCAATTGTTGTCTTCTTAGTAAAAAGTATGTGTTAATATGAAATCCCGTATATATTCAGCACCTTGACGTTTTTCTCATCAAACACATGAAGAAACAAGCTCAATAAATGTGTTTATAATAAGAAAGAAGACAATATGAATGTTGGTGAAAATGGAAGAACAGTGGCGGCTCCAAGAGAAGATTCAAATGTAGGTCAACCGTGTATATTAAAAAAGCAACCCTAGGAGCCTTTATAGGCTCATTTAATTAACTTACAAGACTTGGCAACAATGGCCCCTACACTATTACATAAGAAAGAAATTACATAGAAATAAATACAAGACACATTACAATGTTAATAAATATTACAAAATAACTCCTAGGATCGAAATAATTAATCTAACAATCTCCCCCTTTTCGATCACTTAGGAGGTCCTGGGACTCGCGCATGATCTGTTGATTCACGAAGACCAAGTATGACATCGAAACGTCTGGTTACTTGTCTTGTATGTAGCCGCTCGTTCAGGTAGTCTATGCCGCTGAGTGTATTTTGTATTTCCGTAGGTGAGCATCTCTGTTCAGGATCTGGTTGAGCATCATAATCTTGTACTTTCTTTGTGAGAGCAGCTCGAACCAGTCGAAGTGTACCATCGGAATAGCAAGGTAGATCCTCAAAGCGCATATACCTTTTATAGCCCTTGTGATTCACAAAAATAACACCCGGATCTCCTTTAAGTATAACTCTGTAGGCCGGGTGGTGGGCTAAAAGAAAACTATCTTGTTCTGGTGCTCGTAGGCCCACCTTAACCATAGCACTCTCGATCGCCATCTGAAAATCTCTTAAGCACATTATAATCGATCGGCGATTCATGCTTCGAACTAAGGCACCTACAGCTGTCATGTGGGATAGACGTTTTCTGATTCGATTTTTCAGACTGTTGTGAAGGAACTCAACGTCATCCGCTCTTATGTAGTCAAGGTCATACTCAAAGATGTCATCTCCCGTACCATCTTCTCTTTCCACTTGATAGGAGGGATAGAATACTTTGGCTCTTTTGCACATGGTAATTGATTTGAGTTTTTTAATCTTTGACTTTGACACCTTAGACCTTTGTTCCCGGAGCATCAATTGGTAGTATTCGGCCTGTTCAGCTTTGGAGACATTCGTAAGTTCCATGAGAAGGCGTCTGCTGAAGGCTCCAGGTTTCTTTCTGAATACCATCTTGAATCTTTCTTCTAGATATGGATTCTGAAATTGCTCCGGGGGAAAGTTCTGCAGGAATTCTTTCAGGCCTTGAACGGGGGGTTCTTCGATTTCGTCCTTTTTAGCTTCAAGAAGCTTT
>JAANYP010003425.1:0-17812 GCA_020465985.1 Centrapalus pauciflorus
ACAAAGCCAATCGTATTACTTAGCAAGGTGAATAGGACATACACATACTAAAGGTCCGTACAGAGTCTGTTAATTCATTTGTGCATAAAATAGATATGCAACTTGAACTTGTGAGTTTAATCATAATCATATTATACTTTTAATTACAATAGGTTGATTAATAACTTAATCTGATTTAGGAATTAATCTTAGGCTAGGAACATAATCAGATTCGTTAAATGGAAAATTTCGAATTTAAGGAGGCAGATTCGAACAGCCTCATTTCGAATTTAGGGAGATAGATTCGAAGCCAATACCTAGATTCGAAAACAACCCTAGATTCGAAGACAGAGGATAGAATCGAAATCAACACATAGATTCGAAGGCCTCATTCGAGTTTAAGGAGATAGAATCGAAACATACACATTCGAATCTAAGAGTTTAGATTCGAAATACACACATTCGAGTCTGATCATAAGTCTCTCGAATCTGTTCATTTTCTCATCAGTTTTCCAGGTCTTTAACTACGAAACTTGAACATAAATGAGGGAGAAATAGTCACTAACCTTCGTCCAAGCTATAGCCTTCAATTATGGATGATTTCCAAGCAAAAACAGGTCCTA
Source organism: Centrapalus pauciflorus (assembly GCA_020465985.1). Taxonomy (NCBI): domain Eukaryota; kingdom Viridiplantae; phylum Streptophyta; class Magnoliopsida; order Asterales; family Asteraceae; genus Centrapalus; species Centrapalus pauciflorus. Next base: position 603 of record JAANYP010003425.1, read on the forward strand.
AACGGAAGCAAATCAGCTTCAAATGAAGGGAAAATGAGCAAACTCGAAATTGCTCTTTCAAAACCGAACCAAAAGACAGAAATAGGGCCGATCTTACCTTAAATCCGGACGAAATCAAACATGCAATGGTAGATTCGTGTAGAGCTCGTCGATATCTAACCGATGGCGTATGAATCACGAGAATCCGACGGTTCGATTAGGAGAAATGCTAGAGAGAAGGGGTAATCTTAGAGAGAGAAGGAGGAGAGTTCTAAATTTTCCAAACCAAGAAATGAGGAGGGCTGCCCTATTTATAGGAAAATAGGGAGAAAATCAGATTTTCTACTGAATTATCCGGAATTGACCAACTTTATTTCCCAACAATCCGATTTGCATATTTGTCTTTTAGTCACATTTTTATTCATTTTAGTCCGTTTCGTCATTTTCAGTCTTTAATTTGTCATTTAGCTGAATTTTAATTATTAACTTTATTTCAGCTAATCTTGGGCAACTTTTCATAATTAATTATAACTTAATATAATTAACTATTTAAGATTCATGTTTTCAGTTAATTACTAATATTTGGATAAAATTGCTTTATTATCCAAAGTCTGATGCTGTAATTTATATTTAATAAATTACGGGCTGTTACAATATGCATGCAAATACGTTAATACTAGAACTCACAGTGATACAAAATACGCTCTCGGCCTCAAAACCGAGTTATAATCGTCAAGGTAAGAGTGATAGTCTTCACGCGACTTAACCCGTCAAAACCCCTACAAGTAGGTTCATAATATCATATTTATAAGTCTCACCGCTTACAATTTCTCAACTTTGATCAGGGCATATTAGTCGTAAAACCTAATTAATTTTCGGTATCGACCAACATAATTATTTTGGCCTAATTATCCTTCACAATTGGGGATATAAGCTATTTTGGTGAATGATCCCGAGGACTAATTATAATTACAATTTCTGGCCAAAACTGGGCCGAACTCGCCGAGTAAGGGAACCGAACTCGCCGAGTTCTCCCTTCCGAATTCGGGTCAGGCCATCCGAATTTGAGTCATCCGAATCCGGGTAAAGGCCATCCGAAATTCGGACACTTCCAATCCGAAATACGATCCGAACTTGGTTCATGCCACATCCGAATTTCGGACCAACCCATCCGAAATTCGGATCCTGAATCATCCGAACCCTTTGACTTAGAAGTTTTTCTTTCAAAATTCAATGCCTACTCGCCGAGTTCACCAGGGAACTCGCCGAGTTCAAGTGCAGTCTGCACATTCTGCCTTACGGATTTAATGCTCAAAACCACCAAAACTTCTCACATTTATTATAAACGGTTTGGAATCATTCCCAAACATATATATACCTTTCTAAACTCATTTTAACATCAAGAACACTATTTCATTCCTTTTTAAATCCATGAGAGTTCATAAACTCCATTTTCGGGTTTTTGAGCTAAAACCCATCAAACTTCATAAAACTTGAATATTATGTTTAAAATGATGATTCTTACTATGTTTCACTATCATACTTCAAGATCTAACGATTTCTCCATAATATTCATAAAAACCCATTTGGGTTTCTCATCTTCTTCAAATGAAGATGAAAAGGAGAAGAAAATAAAATAGCAAGATTTATAAACAAGAGTGGTTACCTCTTGGATCTTTCGAAACCAACAAGAATCTCTAACAATAGCTTGATTTTGGCTTCTTCTTCTTTTTCTCTTTCTCTCTTTTCTCTCTATTTGGCTTTTGAAAAAGATGAACACAAACACACAATGTGTGTGTCTGCGTGGGTAAAAAGCAAGAGAAAAAGGAAGATATTTTCTTCTTTCCTTTCCAACCCTTAACATCCATATATTTACCAGTTCTACCTTGGAATTATTTGCATTTCTTTTAAAGTCCTTTCCACATATTTAAGACTTATATCGTAAAAATTCGTACACCAACATTCATTCATATGTTTTGGACTTAATTAATATTCCGTATCGTATTTTAATACAATAACATTAATTACCCATTATATTAAATAATTGGGTCGTTACAATTCCTCCCCTCTTAAAAGGATTCCGCCCACGGAATCAAGTTCCTTCAAATAGAGCGGGGTATTTGGCCATCATTTCAGCCTTTGCTTCCCAAGTCATCAGAGATCCACGGTGGTGCTTCCAACAAACGAGCACCATCTCGATCTCTTTATTCCTTAGGTTAATTATTTTGTCGCCGATAATCTTTTCTGGTTCTTCGACATAACGTAGTCGCTCATCGATTTGTACATCGTCCAGAGGAACGGTCACAGCAGGATTTATCGGACTTCGCTTCAGATAGCTAACGTGAAAGGTGTTATGAATTCCTGCCAACTCAGCGGGCAGATCTACAAATCGAGGAACGGTCCGACATATCGAGGACTTAACTTTCCTCGCTTCCCAAATCTCATAATTCCCTTCCACGGAGACACTTTCAGCATCACAGAATCTCCCACTGCGAACTCTATATCTTTGTGACGTTTGTCGGAGTACGCTTTCTGTCGGTCTTGGGCCGCTTTGATTCGCTCACGAATAATCTGAATTTTATCATGCGTCTCCTGAAGCAATTCGGGACCCGCTAACGGTTTCTCGCCTGCTTCTCGCCAACACGTCGGAGTTCGACACTTTCGGCCATATAATGACTCATACGGAGCCATCTTTATCGAAGAATGATAACTATTGTTGTAGGCAAATTCCACTAGCGGTAGGTGTGTATCCCAATTTCCGCCAAGCTCGATCACGCACGCACGTAACATATCTTCCATCGTTTGGTTAGTGCGCTCAGTCTGGCCGTCGGTCTGGGGACGAAATGCCGTACTCAAATTAACACGCGTCCCCAACTGATCTTGCATACTTTGCCAAAATCTCGAAGTAAATCTCGAATCACGGTCCGAAACAATGGAATTTGGAATTCCATGGCGTACAATAATCTCATCAATATACATTCGCGCCAATCTTTCCAAAGGAAAGTTTTCTCGTATCGGCAAGAAGTGTGCGGATTTTGTCAGTCGATCCACAATAACCCATATAGCATCATGTTGTCTTTGGGTCTTCGGAAGCTTTACCACAAAATCCATCGTGATGTGGTCCCACTTCCATTCGGGTATCTCGAGGGGTTGTAAATTTCCAGATGGTTTTTGATGTTCGGCCTTGACTCGCAAGCAAGTCAGACACCGTTCGACATGATTACCAACGTCTCGCTTCATTCCGGGCCACCAATACTCGGATTTCAAATCCTGATACATTTTTGAACTCCCGGGGTGAATTGAGAACTTCGAATTATGACCATCTTCTAAAAGATGAACACAAACACACAATGCGTGTGTCTGCGTGGGTAAAAAGCAAGGGAAAAAGGAAGATATTTTCTTCTTTCCTTTCCAACCCTTAACATCCATATATTTACCATTTCTACCTTGGAATTATTTGCATTTCTTTTAAAGTCCTTTCCACATATTTAAGACTTATATCGTAAAAATTCGTACACCAACATTCATTCATATGTTTTGGACTTAATTAATATTCCGTATCGTATTTTAATACAATAACATTAATTACCCATTATATTAAATAATTGGGTCGTTACATATCCTAGAATCTAAGGCCTACTTCGAATCTATCTTCCCTAGTATAGAATCTATTGATTTCGAATCTGATCCCCCTAGATTCGAGATTGATGTTTGAATCTATTGATGTTCGAATCTAATGCTATTCGAATCTGTACCCTATTCGAATCTGTTGCCTTAATTCGAATCTGATTTAGTTCCTAGCCAAAGTTAAATTTCTAAATCAGATTAAGTTATTAAACAACCTAAGGAAATTGAAAGTATTGTTTGTTTATGATAAAAATCACAAGTTCAAGTTGCATATCTATTTTATGCACAAATGAATTAACAGACTCTGTACGAACCCTTAGAATGTGTATGACCTGTTCAACTTGCTAAGTAATACGATTGGCTTTGTTTCAAGGCCACACATCTATAATTAGATGAATCGTATTAATCTGATAAGAATAGATTCACCTTGGGACGATAGGAACTACCTCAGACTCGATAACCAGAATTGACAATAACCTGAATATATAACTAGGGTTATATAGATGATGACACAGACTTGACATTAATATGCCAGACTTGAAACTGAAATGCAGGAACCCGTCGATTTGACAGAGTAAACTGAACCGCTTAATTCGTTAAGCATTATCTGACTACGGACCACTGTGAGTGACAGATTTCATTAATTACTTGCATATATTTCGATACTTATTGGTGAATGTATTGACTGTATGGAAACTTCCGATTGTTGCTGCATGTTTCTTTAATACTATATTGTATCATAGAAACGTACTTTGACATTACTGAAGCTAGACACTTGAATTGCCTTGATTGCATGTTCACTTTTACATTTATGTAAATACGTATCATGCTTACTGCTTACTTGACTGTTTATATACTTGCCGCTGCATACTGCATTATCCGACAGGACCGAATGTGAGATCTCCATTCACAGGAGGGAATTCTGCAGATTCCTTTCCTATTTGACTTGTTTCCATACATTTCCCGTAGGGTTTCGGCCTTACACAGGGGAATACAAACTGGGTTGTCTCCCAACCTTATTGCCGTCTCTGACGTAGTGACTTGCCGACAGGAGCTGATAGTATGTTATGTGTGTGTGGTAACTAATGGAACTCTGTTAACTCACTAAGCATTGTTAGCTTACTCTGTCATGACAACTCTTTTTCAGGAAAGGCTGATAAAGGCAAGACCATAGCAAGTAGTTCGTCCCAGGCTAAGTGAATCTGGACTTTGATGAATAGCAGACTTTTGGACTTTTGATGACGCCTATTTTGAAAAGATGTTGCGGTCTCGGGTAGCTTGTTCAGTCTTCCGCACTCTGATTGAAGATTTAGAAGCTAGTTAGACCACCATTTGATTTAATATATTGTTGTAATTAAGTATTCATGCTGATGGACCTGTGGTATCAAACAATTAGTAATATTTATTACTTAATGAAATGAAATATTATGACATGTACTGTTTGTGGAAACTTGGATGTTACAAAGTTGGTATCAGAGCAGCAGTTTAATCATCGGATTGGCCACCCGATACTTAAACTACTGGTATGGTATGGACTATGTGACTCTGAATTCCCGAACAAGTCACCGAGGCCTAGGGTAACCTAATTAGTAAAGGACTACCCACACAACTTGACCTAAGATAGGCAAATGATGACTGATAGGATGGGAGAGGGATTGACTGCTTGATACTGACTTGACTTTGACTTGACTTTGTGAGTCTGATTAACTGCCTTCATATCTATGAATTTAGATATGATTATCTGACGTAGGAATTATGACTCGAACTGTGCTTATTTGAATCAGGAAATAATAGCTATTTCCTTTATATTTTCAGCCAATGGCTGATAAGAATCCGACTGTTGCCGGTTCCTCATGGGTTGATAAAGCTGTTGATGCTGCAGCTGATCAACACAAAGAATCTGTTCATGTAGAGGACTTAGGCACTGACCCTGAAAATACTGCTAATGACTCAAGCAGTACTGCCACCCCTGTGCCTCCCCAGCAGGCTCAATTGATTGACCTCGTTCATAAGTTGAATGAGGATAACCGTAGGCAAATGCAGCTTATGATGGATAGGAACCGACTGCAGACTGATATGGCAGTTGAAGACCGGTTTAGGGAGATTAAGGACTTGCTGACCAAGGGTAAAGCAGTGATGCAGACTGACGAAGTAAACCAGCGTGAAATTGAATTTAAGCGCCGTGAAGAAGAACTTAGGTTGCGAGAACTTAAGTTGCAGGAGTTAGAACTGAAGTATAAGGAAGAGATGTTAGCAAAGCCCAAGAAAGACCGAAAGAGGAAACATAGTGTAACATCCAATTACCACAAACAGTACACGTCATAATATTTCATTTGATTAAGTAATAATAATAGTTTGATACCACAGGTCCCACAGCAAGAATACTTAATTACAACAATATTAAAATCAAATGGTGGTCTAACTAGCTTCTAAATCTTCAATCAGAGTGCGGAAGACTGAACAAGCTACCCGAGACCGCATCATCTTTTCAAAATAGGCGTCATCAAAGTCCAAAAGTCTGCTATTCATCGAATGTCCAGAATCACTTAGCCTGGGACGAACTACCTGCTAGGCTCTTGCCTTTATCAACCTTTCCTGAAAAAGAGTTGTCATGACAGAGTAAGCTAACAAAGCTTAGTGAGTTAACAGAGTTCCATTGGTTACCACCCACATATAACATACTATCAGATCCTGTCGGCAACACGTCAGAGACGGCAAAAGGTTGGGAGACAACCCAGTCGGTATTTCCATGTGTAAGGCCGAAGCCCTACGGGAAGTGTATGGAAACAAGTCAATTAGGAAAGGAATGTGCAGAATTCCTTCCTGTGAATGGAGATCTCACATTCGGTCCGGTCGGATAATGCAATATGCAGCGGCAAATATTTATACAGTCAAGTAAGCAATGAGCATGATACGTATTTACATAAAATGTAAAAGTGAACATGCAATCAAGGCAATTCAAGTGTCTAGCTTCAGTAATGTCAAAAGTACGTTTCTATGATACAATATAGTATTAAAGAAACATGCAGCAACAGTCAGTAGTTTCCATACAGTCAATACATTCACCAATAAGTATCGAAATATATGCAAGTATTTAATGAAAATCTGTCACTCACAGTGGTCCGTAGTCAGATAATGCTTAACGAATTAAGCGGTTCAGTTTACTCTGTCAAATCGACGGGTTCCTGCATTTCAGTTTCAAGTCTGGCATATTAATGTCAAGTCTGAGTCATAATCTATATAACCCTAGTTATATATTCAGGTCATTGTCAATTCTGGTTATCGAGTCTGAGGTAGTTCCTATCGTCCCAAGGTGAGTCTATTCTTATCAGATTATTACGAATCATCTAATTACAGATGTGTATATGGCCTTGAAACAAAACCAATCGTATTTACTTAGCAAGGTGAATAGGACATACACATTCTAAAGGTTCATACAGAGTCGGATATTTCATTAGTGCATAAAATAGTTATGCAACATGAATTTGTGAGTTTTATCATAATCATAATATTCTTTTAATTACAATAGGTTGATTAATCACTTAATCTGAATTTAGGAATTAATCTTTGGCTAGAAACATGATCAAATTCGATTAAAAGGGAATAGATTCGAGCAAGATAAGTTCATATATGGATGGTCAGATTCGAAATGGGACCCCTTCGAATCTAATGGATAGATTCGAGACACACACATGGAGATTAGGTTCGAACTATGCATAGACTCGAAAGTCCACACAGATTCGAAGCAACCAATTTCGATTCTAGGAATTAGATTCGAAACTAATAGATTCTAAGGCAAGTACAGACTCGAACAAGGGACATAGACTCGAAATCACCTACTTAGATTCGAGCATTCACATAGATTCGAAAATGGCACAGATTCGAAGGTACATTCGAGTTTAAAGGGGGGAATAGATTCGAAATTTACATATTCGAATCTGATTAAAGACTTTCGAATCTGTTCTTCATGATCAACATTTTTTCCAGGTTTTAGCTACTAAACATGAACATAAATGACGGAAAAATAGATACTAACCTTCGTCCAAGCTATATCCTTCGACTATGGATGATTTCCAAGCAAAAACAGGTCCTAATCGGAAGCAAATCAGCTTCAAATGAAGGAAAAATGAGCAAACTCGAAAATGCTCATTCAAAACCGAACCAAAAGTCAGAAAAATGGTCGATCTTACCTCAAATCTGAACGAAGTCAAACATGCAATGGTAAATTCGTGAAGAACTCGACGATCTCTATCCGATGGCGTAAGAATCACGAGAATCCGACGGTTCGATTAGTAGAAAAGCTAGAGAGAAGATGTAACTTAGAGAGAGAAGGAGGAGAGAGTTCTTAGATTTCCAAACCTAAGAAATGAGGAGGGGTGGTCATATTTATAGGGAAAATAGGGAAAGATCAGATTTTCTACTGAATTTTCCGGAATTGACCAACTTTATTTCCCAACAATCCGATTTGCATATTTGTCTTTTAGTCACATTTTTATTCATTTTAGTCCGTTTCGTCACTTTCAGTCTTTAATTTGTCATTTAGCTGAAAATTAATTATTAATATTTGGATAAAATTGCTTTATTATCAAAAGTCTGATGCTGTAATTTATATTTAATAAATTACGGGCTGTTACAATCTTCCCCCGTTAAATTGATTCCGTCCTCGGAATCGACTAAGACAGAAATAACTTCGGATACTTCTGCCTAATCTCGTCTTCTCGTTCCCAAGTTTGCGCAGATCCCTTATGGTATTTCCATTGGACTAACACCATTGGAATTTCCTTGCTGCGCAATTTCGAAACTTTATGATCAATTATGCGCTCGGGCTCTTCTTCGAATCGCAATCGCTCATCAATTTGCACGTCTTCCCAAGGAATCACAGCTTCAGCGTCAGCTAAACACTTTCGAAGATTACTCACATGAAATACATCATGAATCCCAGACATTTCGGCAGGCAGCTTCAATCTGTAGGCCTGCAATCCTACACGCTCGAGAATTTCAAAAGGACCCACAAATCGAGGGCTCAACTTCCCCCGTTTGCCGAACCTTACTATTCCTTTTCTTGGCGAAACCTTCAGCAACACTTTATCTCCAACTTCAAACGCAATCGGCTTACGTCTTCTATCATGATACTTCTTTTGTCTGTCTTGAGAAGTCTGAATCCGCTGTCGGATCAATTGTAGTTGGTCATGGGCTTCTTGCAAAATTGCTGGTCCAGAGATCGGGCGAACCTGTTTCCCTCCAACAGGTTGGAGTTCGGCATCGACGTCCGTACAAAAGCTGATATGGAGGCATACCAATAGTCGAGTGATAACTATTGTTATAAGCAAACTCCACAAACGGCAGGTGAGTATCCCAACTTCCACCGAGATCAATCACACAGGCACGTAACATATCTTCTAGGGTCAAAATTGTCCTCTCACTTTGCCCGTCAGTTTCAGGATGATAGGCGGTGCTCATCTTAAGTTCAGTTCCTAGTCCATTCTGAAAAGCCTTCCAAAAACGAGAAGTAAATCTGCTGTCACGGTCCGATACTATAGACAATGGCACACCATGTCTAGTCACGATTTCTTTCATGTATAATTCAGCTAACTTTTCGAGGCGTTCATCTTCACGTATGGGTAGAAAATGGGCTGACTTAGTAAGTCGATCCACTATTACCCATATAGAGTCATGATTCCGCTTTGTCCTGGGCAGCTTCGTCACAAAGTCCATGGTTATATGGTCCCACTTCCATTCCGGGATCGGCAATGGTTGTAGTTCCCCATACGGCTTCTGATGTTCAGATTTGACTTGTAAACAAGTCATGCAATTTTCTACATATCGCCCCACGTCCTTCTTCATTCCAGGCCACCAATAATCCATTCTCAAGTCTTGATACATTTTGGTAGAACCAGGGTGTATCGAAAATTTCGACATATTAGCTTCCGACAGAATTTGATCACGAATACCTCCTAGTCTGGGAACCCAAATTCTATCCATGAACCGTCTAAGACCACGATTATCAAGGGTCAGCTGAGTCACATATGTAACCATACGTTCAGATTTCAAGTTCTCATCCCGAATGGCTTCGGTTTGAGCGGCAATAATCGACTCAGGCAAGGCAGACTCCAAAACAACAGAAGTCAAAGCATAACATCGGGTATAATGGTCTGGTCCGGTTTTGCGGCTTAGGGCATCTGCTACAATGTTTGCTTTACCTGGATGGTAAAGGATTTCACAGTCATAGTCTTTAATCAATTCCATAGATCGCCTTTGACGCATATTCAGCTCTTTCTGGTCAAATATATACTTCAGACTTTTGTGATCTGTATATAACTTGCATCTAGTCCCATACAGATAATGCCGCCAAATCTTCAGTGCAAAGGTCACGGCTGCAAGTTCTAAATCATGCGTCGGATAATTCTTCTCATGCGCCTTTAGCTGCCTTGATGCGTAGGCAATTACTTTATCCCTTTGCATCAGCACACAGCCTAATCCCATCTTAGAAGCATCACTATAGACTACAAAATCGTCATTACCCTCAGGTAAGGCCAAAACCGGTGCTTCTACTAGCTTACGCTTCAAAGTCTCAAAGGCTCGATCTTGAGATTCATTCCATTCAAACTTAACTTCTTTTTTCGTCAGACTGGTTAAAGGCACCGCAATCTTGGAGAAATCACGGATAAATCTTCGGTAATAAGCCCGCTAAACCCAAGAAACTTCGAACTTCAGATACGTTTTTCGGCGCTTCCCACTTCTGAACCGCATCAACCTTTGATGGATCTACGGCTATTCCCTCACCCGAGACAATATGTCCTAAAAACTGCACCTGGCGTAACCAGAATTCACATTTGGAGAATTTTGCATAGAGTCGCTCTTTCCGTAACAATTCTAGCAATTCTCGCAAATGCATCGCATGATCAGATTCAGACTTGGAGTAAATCAAGATGTCATCAATAAAGACTATCACTGATTTATCCAGCATTGGTCTACATACCCTATTCATGAGGTCCATAAATGCGGCCGGGGCATTTGTGAGACCGAACGGCATTACTAGAAACTCAAAATGGCCGTAACGAGTACGAAATGCAGTCTTCGGTACGTCAGACTCAAATACCTTGAGTTGATGATATCCAGATCGGAGATCAATCTTTGAAAAATAACTAGCCCCTTGCAGTTGATCAAACAAGTCATCAATTCTAGGCAGAGGGTATCGGTTCTTAATAGTTACCTTATTTAACTCCCGATAATCGATACACATGCGAAAGGTACCATCCTTCTTCTTAACGAAAAGAACCGGAGCACCCCAAGGAGAAGTACTCGGACGAATAAACCCTTTATCTAATAATTCCTGCAACTGACTCATCATTTCCTTCATTTCATTCGGAGCAAGACGGTAAGGGGCTTTCGCGATAGGAGCAGCACCCGGTACAAGGTCAATATGGAATTCGATTTGACGATCTGGTGGCAAACCAGAGATGTCATCCGGGAATACGTCAGGGAAGTCTCGAACTACAGGTACATCAGACACGGTATTTTTAACTTCTTTAGCATCTATGGCATAGGCTAAATAGGCGGAACAACCTTTGGTTAGGCACTTCCGGGCTTTCATTACAGAGATGAGACCTAAATTTCGAGTCTTTCTATCGCCATAAACATAACGTTCACTTCCTTCGGGGGTTCTAATTCTAATTATCCTTTTTGCACAAAGGATTTCAGCATTGTTCATCATTAGCCAGTCCATTCCTATAATAACATCGAACTCCCTAATCCACATCGGTATCAGGTCAACGTCCGAGGAGAGGTCATCAATCACTAGCTTACAGGAACGAAAGACTCTATTCACAGTCACATAATTCGAGCTAGCAGTCTCTATGTCTAAGGGTGCAGGTAACATTACAGGGGCAAAATCAAACTGTTTAGCAAACTTTTCAGACACATACGACAGATTAGAGCCAGAGTCAAATAAGATTAAGGCAGGCATATCATTAACAAGAAATGTACCCGTGACGACGTCAGCAGTCTCTTTTGCCTCTTCGGCTGTCATCTGGAAAGATCTCGGTTGATTCCTCGGGGCAGAAGAACCTTTGACTGATTGCTGAGGTGAAGATGTAGGCGGAGGAACAAATCGGGGTCGGGTACAATCTTTAGCATGATGCCCCAACGTAATGCAGTTTCTGCAAGCCTCATCACGCCTGGGACATTCTAACCGATCATGACCATTCTGTTTACAGCAGTAACATCTAACGAACGCAGGATCGCATTTCCCTTCATGAGTTTGCTTGCAGCGAGGACAAGCAGGCTTTGGCGTCGAGGTCACAGCATAGGACTTGGCTTTCTTGAAAGACTGCTTATCTCCCTTCTTCGAACCTTCACTCTTCTTTTCAGCTCTCTCAGATTTTTCCTTCTTATTAGATTTAGCAATAAAAGGACATGCTCGCTCAGGATAGATTTCAAGCTCACCTACCCTAGCAATTTCCACTGCCTCAATATAACTTCTCGGTCTACCAGATTTCACAAACTTCCGGATTTCTCGATCTAAACCATCCACAAACAAATCTCTTCTCCTTTCGTCGGTATCAACAGGGTGATCAGATAATAACGAGAGCCTGGTGAATTCCAGCTCATAGTCCGTCACGGATCTTGTACCTTGCTGAAAAGATAGCAGGGTTTTCTCCATCTGGCGCTTAACATCCTGGGGGCAGTATTTTTCCTTCAATGAATCTTAAATTGATCCCAAGTAATGGATTTCTCCATTGCTTCAGACATGGGATTCGTAATTGACTTCCACCAACGGCCAGCTCCATCTTCCAACATTCCTGTTGCAAACGTCACCTTGTCTTCCTCATTACACTTGGAGAGTTTGAACGCTTTCTCCACATTCGCGACCCAGTCCATAGCCTTAACAGGATCAGATGACCCCGCAAACGTACGAGCTCCACACTTCTTGAAATCAACAAACGTACACTCACGTCCTACCTTAACGTGATGGTCAGAAGAGTCAGTCTCACTTTCATCAGAGGACACATGTTTATGTTTCCTCTTCCTGTCTTTCTTCGGCTTCGCTAACATTTCTTCCCTATGCTTCAGTTCTAATTCTTGTAACTTAAGTTCTCGCAACCTAAGTTCTTCTTCACGGCGCTTAAATTCCATTTCGCGCTGGTTAACTTCGTCAGTCTGCATTACTGCTTTACCCTTGGTCAGCAAATCCTTAATCTCCCTAAATCGGTCTTCAACTGCCATATCAGTCTGTATTCGATTTCTATCCATCATAAGCTGCATCTGCCTACGGTTATCCTCATTCAACTTATGAACGAGGTCAATCAATTGAGCCTGCTGGGGAGGCACAGGGGTGGCAGTACTGCTTGAGTCATTAGCAGTATTTTCAGGGTCAGTGCCTAAGTCCTCTACGTGAACAGATTCTTTGTGTTGATCAGCTGCAGCATCAGCAGCTTTATCAACCCTTGAGGAACCGGCAACAGTCGGATTCTTATCAGCCATTGGCTGAGAATATAAAGGAAATAGCTATTATTTCCTGATTCAAATAAGCACAGTTCAAGTCACAATTCCTACGTCAGATAATCATATCTAAATTCATAGATATGAAGGCAGTTAATCATACTCACAAAGTCAAGTCAAAGTCAAGTCAGTATCAAGCAGTCAATCCCTCCCCCATCCTATCAGTCATCATTTGCCTATCTTAGGTCAAGTTGTGTGGGTAGTCCTTTACTAATTAGGTTACCCTAGGCCTCGGTGACTTGTTCGGGAATTCAGAGTCACATAGTCCATATCATACCAGTAGTTTAAGTATCGGGTGGCCAATCCGATGATTAAACCGCTGCTCTGATACCAACTTTGTAACATCCAATTACCACAAACAGTACACGTCATAATATTTCATTTGATTAAGTAATATTAATTGTTTGATACCACAGGTCCCACAGCAAGAATACATAATTACAACAATATTAAAATCAAATGGTGGTCTAACTAGCTTCTAAATCTTCAATCAGAGTGCGGAAGACTGAACAAGCTACCCGAGACCGCATCATCTTTTCAAAATAGGCGTCATCAAAGTCCAAAAGTCTGCTATTCATCGAATGTCCAGAATCACTTAGCCTGGGACGAACTACCTGCTAGGGTCTTGCCTTTATCAACCTTTCCTGAAAAAGAGTTGTCATGACAGAGTAAGCTAACAAAGCTTAGTGAGTTAACAGAGTTCCATTGGTTACCACACACATATAACATACTATCAGATCCTGTCGGCAACACGTCAGAGACGGCAAAAGGTTGGGAGACAACCCAGTCGGTATTCCCATGTGTAAGGCCGAAGCCCTATGGGAAGTGTATGGAAACAAGTCAATTAGGAAAGGAATTTGCAGAATTCCTTCCTGTGAATGGAGATCTCACATTCGGTCCGGTCGGATAATGCAATATGCAGCGGCAAATATTTATACAGTCAAGTAAGCAATGAGCATGATACGTATTTACATAAAATGTAAAAGTGAACATGCAATCAAGGCAATTCAAGTGTCTAGCTTCAGTAATGTCAAAAGTACGTTTCTATGATACAATATAGTATTAAAGAAACATGCAGCAACAGTCAGTAGTTTCCATACAGTCAGTACATTCACCAATAAGTATCGAAATATATGCAAGTATTTAATGAAAATCTGTCACTCACAGTGGTCCGTAGTCAGATAATGCTTAACGAATTAAGCGGTTCAGTTTACTCTGTCAAATCGACGGGTTCCTGCATTTCAGTTTCAAGTCTGGCATATTAATGTCAAGTCTGAGTCATAATCAATATAACCCTAGTTATATATTCAGGTCATTGTCAATTCTGGTTATCGAGTCTGAGGTAGTTCCTATCGTCCCAAGGTGAGTCTATTCTTATCAGATTAATACGATTCATCTAATTACAGATGTGTGGCCTTGAACAAAGCCAATCGTATTACTTAGCAAGGTGAACAGGACATACAAATTCTAAGGGTTCAACCAGAGTCTGTTAATTTATTTGTGCATATTATAGATACGCATCTTAAACTTTTGAGTTTAATCAATATCAAAAGATACCTTTCATACAATAGGTTGTTTAATCACTTAATCTGATTTTAGGAATTTAACTTTGGCTAGGAACAAACACAGATTCGAATTAAAGAAGTTAGATTCGAACCACCCTATTTCGAATCTATAGATTCGAATGCATACATAGCTAGATTCGAATGCATAAATCCGAGATGGGCTAGACAGATTCGAAGGCCTACATTCGAGTCTAGGGAGGGTCAGATTCGATACACTCATATTCGAATCTAGCAAGACAGATTCGAAACACATAAATTAGATTCTAAGGGGAGTAGATTCGAACTGGACATCCTCGAGTCTGAGTGATTAGATTCGAACACATGAATAACTCGAGTTTGTCCTACAAGTTCAACGGTTTTCCAGGTCTTTAACTACGAAACTTGAACATAAATGAGGAAAAATAGATACTAACCTTCGTCCAAGCTATAACCTTCGACTATGGATGATTTCCAAGCAAAAACAGGTCCTAAACGGAAGCAAATCAGCTTCAAATGAAGGGAAAATGAGCAAACTCGAAAATGCTCTTTCAAAACCGAACCAAATGTCAGAAAAATGGTCGATCTTACCTCAAATCCGGACGAAATCAAACATGTAATGGTAGATTCGTGAAGAACTCGACGATCTCTATCCGATGGCGTAAGAATCACGAGAATCCGACGGTTCGATTAGTAGAAAAGCTAGAGAGAAGATGTAACTTAGAGAGAGAAGGAGGAGAGAGTTCTTAGATTTCCAAACCTAAGAAATGAGGAGGGGTGGTCATATTTATAGGGAAAATAGGGAAAGATCAGATTTTCCACTGAATTTTCCGGAATTGACCAACTTTATTTCCCAACAATCCGATTTGCATATTTGTCTTTTAGTCACATTTTTATTCATTTTAGTCCGTTTCGTCACTTTCAGTCTTTAATTTGTCATTTAGCTGAAAATTAATTATTAATATTTGGATAAAATTGCTTTATTATCAAAAGTCTGATGCTGTAATTTATATTTAATAAATTACGGGCTGTTACAGCTAAGGACTGCTGTGAGTGACAGATTGCATTACTTACTAGCATATGTTTAGGTACATATTGGTGATTGTTACTGACTTGTATGGATACATCTGCTGCTGCTTGTTCCTTGATTACTTAATTGTATGTTGAGAATGTATGATAGACACTGCTGAAACTGGATAACTGCTGCTTTGTGTTCCTTGATTACTGGCATTGCTCAGGACCGCTGTGAGTGACATATTGCATTACTTACTTGCATATGTTTCGGTACTTATTGGTGATCGTTACTGACTTGTAAGGATAGATCTGCTGCTGCTTGTTCCTTGATTACCTAACTGTATGTTAGGAACGTATGATAGACACTGCTGAAACTAGACAACTGCTGCTGCATGTTCCATGATTACATGCATTGCTCAGGACTGTAACATCCAATTACCACAAACAGTACACGTCATAATAATTCATTTGATTAAGTAATAATAATTGTTTGATACCACAGGTCCCACAGCAAGAATACTTAATTACAACAATATTAAAATCAAATGGTGGTCTAACTAGCTTCTAAATCTTCAATCAGAGTGCGGAAGACTGAACAAGCTATCCGAGACCGCATCATCTTACAAAATAGGCATCATCAAAAGTCCAAAGGTCTGCTATTCATCAAAATCCAGATTCACTTAGCTTGGGACGAACTACCTGCTATGATCTTGCCTTTGTCAGCTTTTCCTGAAAAAGAATTGTCATGACAGAGTAAGCTAACAAAGCTTAGTGAGTAAACAGATTTCCATTAGTTACCACACACATGCCATACTATCAGCTCCTGCCGGCAAGTCACTACGGTTGAGAGACAACCCAGTTTGTTTTCCCCTATGTAAAGCCGAAGCCCTACGGGAAGTGTATGGAAACAAGTCATATAGGAAAGGAATCTGCAGAATTCCCTCCTGTGAATGGAGATCTCGCATTCGGTCCTATCGGATGATGCAGTATGCAACAGCAAGTATATAAACAGTCAAGTAAGCAGTAAGCATGATACGTATTTACATGAAATGTAAAAGTGAACATGCAATCAAGGCAATTCAAGTGTCTAGCTTCAGTAATGTCAAAAGTACGCTTCTATGATACAATAAAGTATAAAAGAAAACATGCAGCAACAAACGGAAGTTTCCATACAGTCGATGACATTCACCAATAAGTATCGAAACATATGCATGTAATAAATGAAATATGTCACTCACAGTGGTCCGTAGTCAGATAATGCTTAACGAATTAAGCGGTTCAGTTTACTCTGTCAAATCGACGGTCTCCTGCAGTTCAGTTTCAAGTCTGGCATATTAATGTCAAGTCTGAGTCATAATCTATATAACCCTAGTTATATATTCCGGTCATTGTCAATTACTGGTTATCGAGTCTGAGGTAGTTCCTATCGTCCCAAGGTGAGTCTATTCTTATCAGATTAATACTTTTAATTACAATAGGTTAATTAATCTCTTAACCTGATTTTAGGAATTTAACTTTGGCTAGAAACAAATACAGATTCGAATTAAG
>JAANYP010003425.1:19390-50344 GCA_020465985.1 Centrapalus pauciflorus
TGAATCCGCTGTCGAATCAACTGTAGTTGGTCATGGGCTTCTTGCAAAATCGCTGGTCCAGAGATCGACCGTTCACCTGTTTCCCTCCAACAGGTTTGAGTTCTGCATCGACGTCCGTACAAAAGCTGATATGGACGCATACCAATAGTCGAGTGATAACTATTGTTATAAGCAAACTCCACAAACGGCAGGTGAGTATCCCAACTTCCACCGAGATCAATCACACAGGCACGTAACATATCTTCTAAGGTCAAAATCGTTCTCTCACTTTGCCCGTCCGTTTCAGGATGATAGGCAGTGCTCATCTTAAGTTCAGTTCCTAGTCCGTTCTGAAAAGCCTTCCAAAAACGAGAAGTAAATCTGCTGTCACGGTCCGATACTATAGACAATGGCACACCATGTCTAGTCACGATTTCCTTTACGTACAAATCAGCTAACTTTTCGAGGCGTTCATCTTCACGTATGGGTAGGAAATGGGCTGACTTAGTGAGTCGATCCACTATTACCCATATAGAGTCATGATTCCGCTTAGTCCTGGGCAGCTTCGTCACAAAGTCCATGGTTATGTGGTCCCACTTCCATTCCGGGATTGGCAATGGTTGTAGTTCCCCATACGGCTTCTGATGTTCCGATTTAACTTGCAAACAAGTCATGCATATTTCTACATATCGTCCTACGTCCTTCTTCATTCCAGGCCACCAATAATCCGTTTTCAAATCTTGGTACATTTTAGTAGAACCAGGATGTACCGAAAATTTCGACATGTGAGCTTCCGACAGAATTTGATCACGAATACCTCCTAGTCTGGGAACCCATATTCTATCCATGAACCGTCTAAGACCACGATTATCAAGGGTCAGCTGGGTCACATATGTAACCATACGTTCAGATTTCAAGTTCTCATCCCGAATGGCTTCGGTTTGAGCGGCATTAATCGACTCAGGCAAGGCAGACTCCAAAACAACAGAAGTCAAAGCATAACATCGGGTATAATGGTCTGGTCCGGTTTTGCGGCTTAGGGCATCTGCTACTATGTTTGCTTTACCTGGATGGTAAAGGATCTCACAGTCATAGTCTTTAATCAATTCCATAGATCGCCTTTGTCGCATATTCAACTCTTTCTGGTCAAATATATACTTCAGACTTTTGTGATCTGTATATAACTTGCATCTAGTCCCTTACAGATAATGCCGCCAAATCTTCAGTGCAAAGGTCACGGCTGCAAGTTCTAAATCATGCGTCGGATAATTCTTCTCATGCGCCTTTAGCTGCCTTGATGCATAGGCAATTACTTTATCCCTTTGCATCAACACACAGCCTAATCCCATCTTAGAAGCATCACTATAGACTACAAAATCATCATTACCCTCAGGTAAGGCCAAAACCGGTGCTTCAATTAGCTTACGCTTCAAAGTCTCAAAGGCTTCGATCTTGAGATTCATTCCATTCAAACTTAACTTCTTTCTTCATCAGACTGGTTAAAGGCACCGCAATCTTGGAGAAATCACGGATAAATCTTCGGTAATAGCCCGCTAAACCCAAGAAACTCCGAACTTCAGATACGTTTTTCGGCGCTTCCCACTTCTGAACCGCATCAACCTTTGATGGATCTACGGCTATTCCCTCACCCGAGACAATATGTCCTAAAAATTGCACCTGGGGTGACCAGAATTCACATTTGGAGAATTTTGCATAGAGTCGCTCCTTCCGTAACAATTCTTGCAATTCTCGCAAATGCATCGCATGATCAGATTCAGACTTGGAGTAAATCAAGATGTCATCAATGAAGATTATCACTGATTTATCCAGCATTGGTCTACATACCCTATTCATGAGGTCCATAAATGCTGCCGGGGCATTTGTGAGACCAAACGGCATTACTAGGAATTCAAAATGGCCATATCGAGTACGAAATGCAGTCTTCGGTACGTCAGACTCAAATACTTTGAGCTGATGATATCCAGATCGGAGATCAATCTTTGAAAAATAACTAGCCCCTTGCAGTTGATCAAACAAGTCATCAATTCTAGGCAGAGGGTATCGGTTCTTAATAGTTACCTTATTTAATTCCCGATAATCGATACACATGCGAAAGGTACCATCCTTCTTCTTAACGAAAAGAACCGGAGCACCCCAAGGAGAAGTACTCGGACGAATAAACCCTTTTTCCAATAATTCCTGCAACTGACTCATCATTTCCTTCATTTCATTTGGAGCAAGACGGTAAGGGGCCTTTGCGATAGGAGCAGCACCCGGTACAAGGTCAATATGGAATTCGATTTGACGATCTGGTGGCAAACCAGAGATGTCATCCGGGAATACGTCAGGGAAATCTCGAACTACAGGTACATCAGACACGGTATTTTTAACTTCTTTAGCATCTATGGCATAGGCTAAATAGGCGGAACAACCTTTGGTTAGGCACTTTCGGGCTTTCATTACAGAGATGAGACCTAAATTTCGAGTCTTTCTATCGCCATAAACATAACGTTCACTTCCTTCGGGGTTTCTAATTCTAATTATCCTTTTAGCACAAAGGATTTCAGCATTATTCGTCATAAGCCAGTCCATTCCTATAATAACATCGAATTCTCTAATCCACATCGGTATCAGGTCAACGTCCGAGGAGAGGTCATCAATCACTAGCTTACAGGAACGAAAGACTCTATTCACAGTCACAAAATTCGAGCTAGCAGTTTCTATGTCTAAGGGTGCAGGTAACATCACAGGGGCAAAATCAAACTGTTTAGCAAACTTTTCAGACACATACGACAGATTAGAGCCAGAGTCAAATAAGATTAAGGCAGGCATAAAATTAACAAGAAATGTACCCGTGACGACGTCAGCAGTCTCTTTTGCCTCTTCGGCTGTCATCTGAAAGGATCTCGGTTGATTCCTCGGAGCAGAGGAACCCTTGACTGATTGCTGAGGTGAAGATGCAGGCGGAGGAACAAATCGGGGTCGGGTACAGTCTTTAGCATGGTGCCCCAACGTAATGCAGTTTCGAAAAGCCTCACTGCGCCTGGGACATTCTGACCTATCGTGACCGTTCTGTCTACAGCAGTAACATTTAATGAACGCAGGATCGCATTTCCCCTCATGAATTTGCTTGCAGCGAGGACAAGCAGGCTTTGGCGTCGAGGTCACAGCATACGACTTAGCTTTCTTGGAAGACTGCTTATCTCCCTTCTTCGAACTTTCACTCTTCTTTTCAGCTCTCTCAGATTTTTCCTTCTTATTAGATTTAGCAATAAAAGGACATGCGCGCTCAGGATAGATTTCAAGCTCACCTACCCTAACAATTTCCACTGCCTCAATATAACTTCTCGGTCTGCCAGATTTCACAAACTTTCGAATTTCTCTATCCAAACCATCCACAAAAAGATCTCTTCGCCTTTCATCAGTGTCCATAGGATGATTAGATAACAGCGAGAGCCTGGTAAATTCCAGCTCATAGTCTGTTACAGATCTTGTACCTTGCTGAAACGATAGCAGGGTTTTCTCCATCTGACGCTTAACATCCTGAGGGCAGTATTTCTCCTTCAGATGAATCTTAAATTGATCCCAAGTAATGGATTTTTCCATTGCATCAGACATGGGATTTGTGATAGACTTCCACCAACGGCCGGCTCCATCTACCAACATTACCGTCGCAAATGTGACCTTGTCTTTTTCACCACACTTGGAGAGTTTAAACGCTTTCTCCACATTCGCGACCCAGTCCATAGCTTTAACAGGATCAGATGACCCCGCAAACGTACGAACTCCACACTTCTTGAAATCAACAAACGTACACTCACGTCCTACCTTAACGTGATGGTCAGAAGAGTCAGTCTCACTTTCATCAGAGGACACATGCCTATGTTTCCTCTTTCGGTCTTTCTTTGGCTTCGCTAACATCTCTTCCCTATACTTCAGTTCTAACTCCTGCAACTTAAGTTCTCGCAACCTAAGTTCTTCTTCACGGCGCTTAAATTTAATTTCACGCTGGTTTACTTCATCAGTATGCATCACTGCTTTACCCTTGGTCAGCAAGTCCTTAATCTCCTTAAATCGGTCTTCAACTGCCATATCAGTCTGTAATCGATTCCTATCCATCATAAGCTGCATCTGTCTACGATTATCCTCATTCAACTTATGAACGAGATCTATCAACTGAGCCTGCTGAGGAGGCACAGGGGTGGCAGTACTGCTTGAGTCATTAGCAGTATTTTCAGGGTCAGTGCCTAAGTCCTCTACATGAACAGATTCTTTGTGTTGATCAGCTGCAGCATCAGCAGCTTTACCAACAGTCGACGTACCAGCAACATTTGGATTCTTATCAGCCATTGGCTGAAAATATATAAAGGAAATAACTATTATTTCCTAATTCAAATAAGCACGATTCGAGTCATAATTCCTACGTCAGATAATCACATCTAAATTTATAGATATGAAGGCAGTCAGTCAGGCTGGCACAGAGTCAAGTCAAAGTCAAGTCAGTATCAAGCAGTCAATCCCTCACCCATCCTATCAGTCATCATTTGCCTATCTTAGGTCAAGTTGTGTGGGTAGTCCTTTACTAATTAGGTTACCCTAGGCCTCGGTGACTTGTTCGGGAATTCAGAGTCACATAGTCGATACCATACCAGTAGTTTAAGTATCGGGTGGCCAATCCGATGATTAAACTGCTGCTCTGATACCAACTTTGTAACATCCAAGTTTCCACAAACAGTACACGTCATCATATTTCATTTCATTAAGTAATAAATATTACTAATTTTTTGATACCACAGGTCCATCAGCATGAATACTTAATTACAACAATAACTTAAAGATCAAAAGGTGGTCTAAACTAGCTTCTAACTCTTCAATCAGAGTGCGGAAGACTGAACAAGCTACCCGAGACCGCATCATCTTTTCAAAATAGGCGTCATCAAAAGTCCAAAAGTCTGCTATTCATCAAAGTCCAGATTCACTTAGCCTGGGACGAACTACCTGCTATGGTATTGCCTTTATCAGCTTTTCCTGAAAAAGAGTTGTCATGACAGAGTAAGCTAACAATGCTTAGTGAGTAAACAGAGTTCCATTAGTTACCACACACATAACATACTATCAGCTCCTGTCGGCAAGTCACTACGTCAGAGACGTCAAAAAGGTTGGGAGACAACCCAGTCGGTATTCCCATGTGTAAGGCCGAAGCCCTACGGGAAGTGTATGGAAACAAGTCAAATAGGAAAGGAATCTGCAGAATTCCCTCCTGTGAATGGAGATCTCACATTCGGTCCGGTCGGATAATGCAATATGCAGCGGCAATATTTATACAGTCAAGTAAGCAATAAGCATGATACGTATTTACATAAAATGTAAAAGTGAACATGCAATCAAGGCAATTCAAGTGTCTAGCTTCAGTAATGTCAAAAGTACGTTTCTATGATACAATATAGTATTAAAGAAACATGCAGCAACAATCAGAAGTTTCCATACAGTCAATACATTCACCAATAAGTATCGAAATATATGCAAGTAATTAATGAAATCTGTCACTCACAGTGGTCCGTAGTCAGATAATGCTTAACGAATTAAGCGGTTCAGTTTACTCTGTCAAATCGACGTGTTCCTGCATTTCAGTTTCAAGTCTGGCATATTAATGTCAAGTCTGTAACATGATCTATCCATATAACCCTAGTTATATATTTAGGTTATTGTCAATTCTGGTTATCGAGTCTGAGGTAGTTCCTATCGTCCCAAGGTGAGTCTATTCTTATCAGATTAATACGATTCATCTAATTACGGATGTGTGGCCTTGAAACAAAGCCAATCGTATTACTTAGCAAGTTGAACAGGTCATACACATTCTAAGGGTTCGTACAGAGTCTGTTAATTCATTTGTGCATAAAATAGATATGCAACTTGAACTTGTGAGTTTAATCATAATCAAACAATACTTTCAATTTCCTTAGGTTGTTTAATAACTTAATCTGATTTAGAAATTTAACTTTGGCTAGGAACAAAATCAGATTCTAATTAAGGAGATAGATTCGAACACACATACACATTCGAATCTAGTGGATTAGATTCGAACACATACCTTCGAGTTTAGGGTATTAGATTCGAAACACACATTCATTCGAGTTTAGGAGGTCAGATTCGAAGCACACACACATTAGATTCTAGGGGATAGATTCGAAGTAGGCCTTAGATTCTAGGATAGATTCAAAACTAGCACCCCTTCGAGTCTAGGGGTTAGATTCGAAACCATAACCCTTCGAGTCTAGGGGTTAGATTCGAAAATATCACACATTCGAGTCTAAGCAAGGATTTTCGAATCTGTTCTACATGTTCAACGTTTTTTCCAGGTTTTAGCTACTAAACATGAACATAGATGACGGAAAAATAGATACTAACCTTCGTCCAAGCTATATCCTTCGACTATAGAGTTTGCCAAGCCAAAACAGGTCCTAAACGAGGGCAAATCAGCTTCGAAAGAATAGAATTTGAGCAAACTCGAGTTTGCTCTTTCAAAACCGAACCAAAAGACAGAAAAGGGGTCGATCTTACCTCAAATCGGGACCAAAACAAACATGCAATGACAGAATATTGTAGAGCTTGACGGTCTCTATCCGTTGACGTATAAATCACGAGAATCCGACGGTTCGTTTAGGAGAAATTCTAGAGAGAAGGTGAGGGTGTAGAGAGAGAGAGAGAGAGATTCAAGTCTTCCAAACTTAAGAAATGAGGGGGAAATGCCCTATTTATAGGAAAATAGGGAAGAATCAGATTTTCTACTGAATTTCCGGAATCGACCAACTTTTATTCCCAACAATCCGATTTGCATATTTGACTTTTAGTCACATTTTTATTCATTTTAGTCCGTTTCATCATTTTCAGTCTTTAATTTGTCATTTAGCTGAATTTTAATTATTAATTTTATTCCAGCTAATTTTGGGCAACTTTCCATAATTAATTAAAACTTAATATAATTAACTATTTAAGATTCATGTTTTTCGTTAATTACTAATATTTGGATAAAATTGCTTTATTATCCAAAGTCCGCTGCTGTAATTTATATTTAATAAATTACGGGCTGTTACACAGATGTTTCCATACAAGTCAGTATCGACCACCAATAAGTACCGAAACAAATGCAAGTAAGTAATGCAACCTGTCACTCACAGCGGTCCTGAGTAATGCAAGTAGTCAAGGGGAACATGCAGCAGCAGTTATCCAGTTCCAGCAGTGTCTATCATACGTTCCTAACATACAATTAAGTAATCAAGGAACAAGCAGCAGCAGATGTTTCCATACAAGTCAGTAACAATCACCAATAAGTACCGAAACATATGCAAGTAAGTAATGCAATATGTCACTCATAGCGGTCCAGAGCAATACAAGTAATCAAGGAACATGTTGCAGCAGTTGTCCAGTTTCAGCAGTGTCCATTATACGTTCCTAACATACAATTAAGTAATCAATGAACAAGCAGCAGCAGATGTTTCCATTCAAGTCAGTAACAATCACCAATAAGTACCGAAACATATGCAAGTAAGTAATGCAATCTGTCACTCATAGCGGTCCTGAGCAATGCAAGTAATCAAGGAACATGCAGCAGTAGTAGTCCAGTTTCAGCAGTGTCTATCGTACGTTCCTGACATACAATTAAGTAATCAAGGAACAAGAAGCAGCAGATGTTTCCATACAAGTAAGTAACAATCACCAATAAGTACCGAAACATATGCAAGTAAGTAACGCAATCTGTCACTCACAGCGGTCCTGAGCAATGCAAGTAATCAAGGAAGATGCAGCAGCAGTTGTCCAGTTTCAACAGTGTGTATCATACGTTCCTAACATACAATTAATTAATCAAGGAACAAGCAGCATCAGATGTTTCCATACAAGTCAGTAACAATCACCAATAAGTACCAAAACATATGCAAGTAAGAAATGTAATCTGTCACTCACACTGGTCCTGAGCAATGCAAGTAATCAATGAACATGCAGCAGTAGTTGTCCAGTTTCAGCAGTGTCTATCATACGTTCCTAACATACAATTAAGTAATCAAGGAACAAGTAGCAGCAGATGTTTCCATACAAGTCAGTAACAATCACCAATAAGTACCAAAACATATGCAAGTAAGAAATGTAATCTGTCACTCACACTAGTCCTGAGCAATGCAAGTAATCAAGGAACATGTAGTAGCAGTTGTCTAGTTTCAGCAGTGTCTATCATACGTTGCTAACATACAATTAAGTAATCAAGGAACAAGCAGCAGCAGATGTTTCCATACAAGTCAGTAACAATCACCAATAAGTACCGAAACATATGCAAGTAAGTAATGCAATCTGTCACTCACAGTTATCCTGAGCAATACAAGTATTCAAGGAACATGCTGCAGCAGTTGTCCAGTTTCAGCATTGTCCATCATACGTTCCTAACATAAAATTAAGTAATCAAGGAACAAGTAGCAGCAGATGTTTCCATTCAAGTCAGTAACAATCAACAATAAGTACCGAAACATATGCAAGTAAGTAATGCAATCTGTCACTCGTAGCGGTCCTGAGCAAGCAAGTAATAAAGGAACATGCAGCAGTAGTAGTCCAGTTTCAGCAGTGTCTATCGTACGTTCCTGACATACAATTAAGTAATCAAGGAACAAGAAGCAGCAGATGTTTCCATACAAGTCAGTAACAATCATCAATAAGTACCGAAACATATGCCAGTAAGTAATGCAATCTGTCAATCACAGCGGTCCTGAGCAATGCAAGTAATCAAGGAACATGCAGCAGTAGTAGTCAAGTTTCAGTAGTGCCTATCGTACGTTCCTAACATACAATTAAGTAATCAAGGAACGAGCAGCAGCAGATCTTTTCATACAACTCGGAAACAATCACCAATAAGTACCGAAACATATCCAAGTATGTAATGCAATCTATCACACATAGCGGTCCTGAGCAATGCAAGTAATCAAGGAACATGCAACAGCAGTTGTCTTGTTTCAGCAGTGTCTATCATACGTTCCTAACATACAATTAAGTAATCAAGGAACAAGCAGCAGCAGATGTTTCCATACAAGTCAGTAAAGAGCACCAATAAGTACCAAAACATATACAATTAAGTAATGGAATTTGTCACTCACACCGGTCCTAAGCCATCCAAGTTATCAAGGAACATGCAGCAGCAGTTGTCCAGTTTCAGCAGTGTCTATCATACGTTCCTAACAGACAATTAAGAAATCAAGGAACAAGTAGCAACAGATGTTTCCATACAGGTCAGTAACAATCAACAATTAGTACCAAAACGTATGCAAATAAGTAATGCAATTTGTCACTCACAACGGTCCTGAGCAATACAAGTAATCAAGCAACATGCAGCAGCAGTTGTCCAGTTTCAGCAGTGTCTATCATACGTTCCTAGCATACAATTATGTAATCAAGGAACAAGTTGCAGCAGATGTTTCCATACAAGTCATTAACAATCACCAATAAGTACCGAAACATATGCAAGAAAGTAATGCAATCTGTCCCTCCCAGTTTCAGCAATGTTTATCATACACTCCTAACATACAATTAAGTAATCAAGGAACAAGCAGCAGCAGATGTTTCCATACAAGTCAGTAACAATCACCAATAAGTACCAAAATATATGCAAGTATGTAACGCAGTCTGTCACTCACAGCGATCCTGGGCAATGCAAGTAATCAACGAACATGCAGCAGCAGTTGTCCAGTTTCAGCAGTGTCTATCATACGTTCCTAACATACAATTAAGTAATCAAGGAACAAGTAGCAGCAGATGTTTCCATACAAGTCAGTAACAATCACCAATAAGTACCATAACATATGCAAGTAAGAAATGTAATCTGTCACTCTCACCAGTCCTGAGCAATGCAAGTAATCAAGGAACATGCAGCAGCAGTTGTCCAGTTTCAGCAGTGTCTATCATACGTTCCTAACATACAATTAAGTAATCAAGGAACAAGTAGCAGCATATGTTTCCATACAAGTCAGTAACAATCACCAATAAGTACCAAAACATATGCAAGTAAGAAATGTAATCTGTCACTCACACTAGTCCTGAGCAATGCAAGTAATCAAGGAACGTGCAGCAGTAGTAGTCAAGTTTTAGTAGTGCCTATCGTACGTTCCTAACATACAATTAAGTAATCAAGGAACAAGCAGCAGCAGATGTTTCCATTCAAGTCAGTAACAATCAACAATAAGTACCGAAACATATGCAAGTAAGTAATGCAATCTGTCACTCATAGCGGTCCTGAGCAATGCAAGTAATCAAGGAAGATGTAGCAGTAGTAGTCCAGTTTCAGCAGTGTCTATCGTACGTTCCAGACATACAATTAAGTAATCAAGGAACAAGAAGCAGCAGATGTTTCCATACAAGTCAGTAACAATCATCAATAAGTACCGAAACATATGCCAGTAAGTAATGCAATCTGTCAATCACAGCGGTCCTGAGCAATGCAACTAATCAAGGAACATGCAGCAGTATTAGTCAAGTTTCAGTAGTGCCTATCGTACGTTCCTAACATACAATTAAGTAATCAAGGAACAAGCAGCAGCAGATGTTTTCATACAACTCGGTAACAATCACAAATAAGTACCGAAACATATGCAAGTAAGTAATGCAATCTGTCACACATAGCGGTCCTGAGCAATGCAAGTAATCAAGGAACATGCAGCAGCAGTTGTCTTGTTTCAGCAGTGTCTATCATACGTTCCTAACATACAATTAAGTAATCAAGGAACAAGCAGCAGCAGATGTTTCCATACAAGTCAGTAACAGTCACCATTAAGTACCGAAACATATGCAAGTAAGTAACGCAGTCTGTCACTCACAGCGATCCTGAGCGATGCAAGTAATCAACGAACATGCAGCAGCAGTTGTCCAGTTTCAGCAGTGTCTATCATACATTCCTAACATACAGTAACAATTAAGTAATCAAGGAAAAAGTAGCAGCTGAGATGCAAGTAATTCCAGTTGTCCAGTTTCAGCAGTGTCTATCAGTATACAATCAGCCATGTTTCCATACAAGTCAGTAACAATCACCAATAAGTAACATATGCAAGTAAGAAATGTAATCTGTCACTCACACCAGTCCTGAGCAATGCAAGTAATCAAGGAACATGCAGCAGCAGTTGTCCAGTTTCAGCAGTGTCTATCATACGTTCCTAACATACCATTAAGTAATCAAGGAAAAAGTAGCAGCAGATGTTCCCATACAAGTCAGTAACAATCACCAATAAGTACCAAAACATATGCAAGTAAGAAATGTAATCTGTCACTCACACTAGTCCTGAGCAATGCAAGTAATCAAGGAACATGCAGCAACAGTTGTCCAGTTTCAGCAGTGTCTATCATACGTTCCTAACATACAATTAAGTAATCAAGGAACAAGCAGCAGCAGATGTTTCCATACAAGTCAGTATCGATCACCAATAAGTACCGAAACAAATGCAAGTAAGTAATGCAATCTGTCACTCACAGCGATCCTGAGCAATACAAGTGATCAAATCATCAATAAGTACCGAAACATATGCCAGTAAGTAATGCAATCTGTCAATCACAGCGGTCCTGAGCAATGCAACTAATCAAGGAACATGCAGCAGTAGTAGTCAAGTTTCAGTAGTGCCTATCTTACGTTCGTAACATACAATTAAGTAATCAAGGAACAAGCAGCAGCAGATGTTTTCATACAACTCGGTAACAATCACAAATAAGTACCGAAACATATGCAAGTAAGTAATGCAATCTGTCACACATAGCGGTCCTGAACAATGCAAGTAATCAAGGAACATGCAGCAGCAGTTGTCTTGTTTCAGCAGTGTCTATCATACGTTCCTAACATACAACTAAGTAATCAAGGAACAAGCAGCAGCAGATGTTTCCATACAAGTCAGTAAAGAACACCAATAAGTACCAAAACATATGCAATTAAGTAATGGAATCTGTCACTCACACCGGTCCTGAGCAATCCAAGTTATCAAGGAACATGCAGGAGCAGTTGTCCAGTTTCAGCAGTGTCTATCATACGTTCCTAACAGACAATTAAGAAATCAAGGAACAAGTAGCAACAGATGTTTCCATACAGGTCAGTAACAATCAACAATTAGTACCCAAACATATGCAAGTAAGTAATGCAATCTATCACTCACAACGGTCCTGAGCAATACAAGTAATCAAGCAACATGCATCAGCAGTTGTCCAGTTTCAGCAGTGTCTATCATACGTTCCTAGCATACAATTAAGTAATCAAGGAACAAGCTGCAGCAGATGTTTCCATACGAGTCATTAACAATCACCAATAAGTACCGAAACATATGCAAGAAAGTAATGCAATCTGTCCCTCACAGCGATCCTGAGCAATGCAAGTAATCAAGGAACATTCAGCAGTTGTCCAGTTTCAGAAATGTTTATCATACGCTCCTAACATACAATTAAGTAATCAAGGAACAAGAAGCAGCAGATGTTTCCATACAAGTCAGTAACAATCACCAATAAGTACCGAAACATATGCAAGTAAGTAACGCAGTCTGTCACTCACAGCGATCCTGAGCAATGCAAGTAATCAACGAACATGCAGCAGCAATTGTCCAGTTTCAGCAGTGTCTATCATACGTTCCTAACATACCATTAAGTAATCAAGGAAAAAGTAGCAGCAGATGTTCCCATACAAGTCAGTAACAATCACCAATAAGTACCATAACATATGCAAGTAAGAAATGTAATCTGTCACTCACACCAGTCCTGAGCAATGCAAGTAATCAAGGAACATGCAGCAGCAGTTGTCCAGTTTCAGCAGTGTCTATCATACGTTCCTAACATACAATTAAGTAATCAAGGAACAAGCAGCAGCAGATGTTTCCATACAAGTCATTATCGATCACCAATAAGTACCGAAACAAATGCAAGTAAGTAATGCAATCTGTCACTCACAGCGATCCTGAGCAATACAAGTAATCAAATCATCAATAAGTACCGAAACATATGTCAGTAAGTAATGCAATCTGTCAATCACAGCGGTCCTGAGCAATGCAACTAATCAAGGAACATGCAGCAGTAGTAGTCAAGTTTCAGTAGTGCCTATCTTACGTTCGTAACATACAATTAAGTAATCAAGGAACAAGCAGCAGCAGATGTTTTCATACAACTCGGTAACAATCACAAATAAGTACTGAAACATATGCAAGTAAGTAATGCAATCTGTCACACATAGCGGTCCTGAGCAAAGCAAGTAATCAAGGAACATGCAGCAGCAGTTGTCTTGTTTCAGCAGTGTCTATCATACGTTCCTAACATACAATTAAGTAATCAAGGAACAAACAGCAGCAGATGTTTCCATACAAGTCAGTAAAGAGCACCAATAAGTACCAAAACATATGAAATTAAGTAATGGAATCTGTCACTCACACCGGTCCTGAGCAATCCAAGTTATCAAGGAACATGCAGCAGCAGTTGTCCAGTTTCAGCAGTGTCTATCATACGTTCCTAACAGACAATTAAGAAATCAAGGAACAAGTAGCAACAGATGTTTCCATACAGGTCAGTAACAATCAACAATTAGTACCCAAACATATGCAAGTAAGTAATGCAATCTGTCACTCACAACGGTCCTGAGCAATACAAGTAATCAAGCAACATGCATCAGCAGTTGTCCAGTTTCAGCAGTGTCTATCATACGTTCCTAGCATACAATTAAGTAATCAAGGAACAAGCTGCAACAGATGTTTCCATACGAGTCATTAACAATCACCAATAAGTACCGAAACATATGCAAGAAAGTAATGCAATCTGTCCCTCACAGCGATCCTGAGCAATGCAAGTAATCAAGGAACATTCAGCAGTTGTCCAGTTTCAGCGATGTTTATCATACGCTCCTAACATACAATTAAGTAATCAAGGAACAAGCAGCAGCAGATGTTTCCATACAAGTCAGTAACAGTCACCATTAAGTACCGAAACATATGCAAGTAAGTAACGCAGTCTGTCACTCACAGCGATCCTGAGCGATGCAAGTAATCAACGAACATGCAGCAGCAGTTGTCCAGTTTCAGCAGTGTCTATCATACATTCCTAACATACCATTAAGTAATCAAGGAAAAAGTAGCAGCAGATGTTTCCATACAAGTCAGTAACAATCACCAATAAGTACCATAACATATGCAAGTAAGAAATGTAATCTGTCACTCACACCAGTCCTGAGCAATGCAAGTAATCAAGGAACATGCAGCAGCAGTTGTCCAGTTTCAGCAGTGTCTATCACACGTTCCTTATATACAATTAAGTAATCAAGGAACAAGTAGCAGCATATGTTTCCATACAAGTCAGTAACAATCACCAATAAGTACCGAAACATATGCAAGTAAGAAATGTAATCTGTCCCTCGCATTAGTCCTGACCAATGCAAGTAATCAAGGAACATGCAGCAGCAGTTGTCCAGTTTCAGCAGTGTCTATCATACGTTGCTAACATACAATTAAGTAATCAAGGAACAAGCAGCAGTAGATGTTTCCATATAAGTCAGTATCGATCACCAATAAGTACCGAAACATATGCCAGTAAGTAACGCAATCTGTCAATCACAGCGGTCCGGAGCAATGCAACTAATCCAGGAACATGCAGCAGTAGTAGTCAAGTTTCAGTAGTGCCTATCGTACGTTCCTAACATACAATTAAGTAATCAAGGAACAAGCAGCAGCAGATGTTTTCATACAACTCGGTAACAATCACAAATAAGTATCGAAACATATGCAAGTAAGTAATGCAATCTGTCACACATAGCGGTCCTGAGCAATGCAAGTAATCAAGGAACATGCAACAGCAGTTGTCTTGTTTCAGCAGTGTCTATCATACGTTCCTAACATACAATTAAGTAATCAAGGAACAAGCAGCAGCAGATGTTTCCATACAAGTCAGTAACAATCACCAATAAGTACCAAAACATATGCAAGTAAGAAATGTAATCTGTCACTCACACTAGTCCTGAGCTGTAACACCCTCCCTGATCCCGGAAATGCCACGTCAATACATTACACAGGTGGCACATCTCAATAGCTCAATTACTCATATGTCATAGGATAACTTGGAATCACCATTAAATAAAAACTTTCACATAATATTGTTTACACATCATTCACTGATTAACAATATCCCATAAAACACAAACACTAACATAATTGATGACAAAGGCAGCTGCAATAGTCTTCACATAACGGCTAGT
The DNA here is from genome assembly GCA_020465985.1 of Centrapalus pauciflorus. Taxonomy (NCBI): domain Eukaryota; kingdom Viridiplantae; phylum Streptophyta; class Magnoliopsida; order Asterales; family Asteraceae; genus Centrapalus; species Centrapalus pauciflorus. The sequence goes on from JAANYP010003425.1 coordinate 34,602, forward strand.
CGCTGATCAACAAACCCAGCTACTGAACTCTTCACTGAAACCCTGAACATGGAAGACTCGAATACGTAAGCTCGAAAGCTCGTGAGTACTCGAGGGTTAGACTCTGCACAGTAAACACATAGCATGCGAACACGTAGCACATACACACAACACAAGCTCAATCTCTGTCTCTGACAATCAACAGTATAAAGCAGGTATGAACACTCAGCATGAGATCCGAAGCCCTGCACACAATATCACTGAAGGGGGGCCTCTCCCCAGCTAACGACCGTGCGCACCGGTGGTTAGCCACAACCCTGTAGCGCGGGCGCGAACCGGCTACAGGCTCTGCCGTGTATACACGCTCCAAGGACTGTTAGGGACAGTCAACCCACGCGATCTCACATCGCGAATCACCGTCCGTATGGAACTCATCACGGACCCCGGACTGGATCTCATCTCATGTACATATATCACATATGTGAGAACAGAATCATACCTGACGTCCACGTCCCTGTCTCATACACAGTATAGCACAATATACACAAATAACACGGTACAACTCAGAAAAATGGAGCGCTCATTTGGAAAAGACTCGGGTACTCACCTGATCAATCGGTCCCAAACACTGAACTTATAACCTCCGACCCGGCTCGTCTCGCTGTCGACTCGTCCCTGTAAACATACACAATCCCTACACTTATTTCTCATTTCAACCAACATATATATTTGAATCACAATAACCCAATTAACTCAGACTCGAAACACTCTTAACCGAATCCCGAAGCCCCGGCAAAAACCGGACTCGAAAGCAATCCCAATCGAACCCAAAACCCAACCGCGACCCGACTCCAATATATCCGATCCAAAACAACCTAACAAGAATCCCGGTAACTTAATTCAAACATAGCTATCGCAATTAATATAAACCCGAAACACATTCCCGAACGTACAATCGATCCCCAAAACTCTTTACGGAACCCCCGACGGAACCTAAAATCCCAAACAATTCAATTCAATAATATCTCGACGGGACTCGACTAAATAACGACTCAAAACTCTCTTATGATGACCCTATTGAAATTTTCTGCAGATCAGAAAACGCGCCGCGCTTTTGCAGTTTGCGCGCCGCGCTTTTGCCAGACAGCAGCAGATTTGACCTTCGAACTCCATAGCCGAACCAGGGGTTTCTAAGCCCCAATACTCGATTTTTAAGCAGCAAAAACATACAAAACTCATACATAAACACTCCATATACTACAGAAATCAATTCCTCAACATATCACAACACAACTCAAGATTTTAGCCATTGAAATCCTTACCTCCAGTTCTCCAAACTCTCAAGAACACCAAAGGAAGGAGATGATCAAAGCTTGGCACCCAAGAATTCTGCTTCTTCTTGCTGGAGTTTCTCACCAAAACACACACATAACACCTTTAACAATATCTCAAAATGGATAAGGGAAAAGAAGGGGAAGCTGCACATATACGTCTCTATCTTTATTCCGGTTCCGAACCCATTAACCCGGACCGGATACCACTTTTTCACAATTTATATCATTAGAACCTAATTAAATCCACGATCTCAAGGAGATAATTAATCCACTAATTATTAGCTCGGAGACACGTATCACTCAATTTTGACACGTTAAATCCACGAAACGGAATTTATTTGGAACACGCAACAATAATAAAATAAATGAGCCAATAAATTAAATCCACGTACCAGGCTCAAATTAGGGATGTTACATGAGCAATGCAAGTAATCAAGGAACATGCAGCAGCAGTTGTCCAGTTTCAGCAGTGTCTATCATACGTTGCTAACATACAATTAAGTAATCAAGGAACAAGCAGCAGCAAATGTTCCCATACAAGTCAGTATCGATCACCAATAAGTACCGAAACAAATGCAAGTAAGTAATGCAATCTGTCACTCACAGCGGTCCTGAGTAATGCAAGTAGTCAAGGGGAACATGCAGCAGCAGTTGTCCAGTTTCAGCAGTGTATATCATACGTTCCTAACATACAATTAAGTAATCAAGGAACAAGCAGCAGCAGATGTTTCCATACAAGTCAGTAACAATCACCAATAAGTACCGAAACATATGCAAGTAAGTAATGCAATCTGTCACTCATAGCGGTCCTGAGCAATACAAGTAATCAAATCATCAATAAGTACCGAAACATATGCCAGTAAGTAATGCAATCTATCAATCACAGCGGTCCTGAGCAATGCAACTAATCAAGGAACATGCAGCAGTAGTAGTCAAGTTTCAGTAGTGCCTATCGTACGTTCCTAACATACAATTAAGTAATCAAGGAACAAGCAGCAGCAGATGTTTTCATACAACTCGGTAACAATCACAAATAAGTACCGAAACATATGCAAGTAAGTAATGCAATCTGTCACACATAGCGGTCCTGAGCAATGCAAGTAATCAAGCAACATGCAGCAGCAGTTGTCTTGTTTCAGCAGTGTCTATCATACGTTCCTAACATACAATTAAGTAATCAAGGAACAAGCAGCAGCAGATGTTTCCATACAAGTCAGTAAAGAGAACCAACAAGTACCAAAACATATGCAATTAAGTAATGGAATCTGTCACTCACACCGGTCCTGAGCAATCCAAGTTACCAAGGAACATGCAGCAGCAGTTGTCCAGTTTCAGCAGTGTCTATCATACGTTCCTAACAGACAATTAAGAAATTAAGGAACAAGTAGCAACAGATGTTTCCATACAGGTCAGTAACAATCAACAATTAGTACCCAAACATATGCAAGTAAGTAATGCAATCTGTCACTCACAACGGTCCTGAGCAATACAAGTAATCAAGCAACATGCATCAGCTGTTGTCCAGTTTCAGCAGTGTCTATCATACGTTCCTAGCATACAATTAAGTAATCAACGAACAAGCTGCAGCAGATGTTTCCATACGAGTCATTAACAATCACCAATAAGTACCGAAACATATGCAAGAAAGTAATGCAATCTGTCCCTCACAGCGATCCTGAGCAATGCAAGTAATCAAGGAACATTCAGCAGTTGTCCAGTTTCAGCAATGTTTATCATACGCTCCTAACATACAATTAAGTAATCAAGGAACAAGCAGCAGCAGATGTTTCCATACAAGTCAGTAACAATCACCAATAAGTACCGAAACATATGCAAGTAAGTAACGCAGTCTGTCACTCACAGCGATCCTGAGCAATGCAAGTAATCAACGAACATGCAGCAGCAGTTGTCCAGTTTCAGCAGTGTCTATCATACGTTCCTAACATACCATTAAGTAATCAAGGAAAAAGTAGCAGCAGATGTTTCCATACAAGTCAGTAACAATCACCAATAAGTACCATAACATATGCAAGTAAGAAATGTAATCTGTCACTCACACCAGTCCTGAGCAATGCAAGTAATCAAGGAACATGCAGCAGCGGTTGTCCAGTTTCAGCAGTGTCTATCATACGTTCCTTATATACAATTAAGTAATCAAGGAACAAGTAGCAGCATATGTTTCCATACAAGTCAGTAACAATCACCAATAAGTACCGAAACATATGCAAGAAAGAAATGTAATCTGTCACTCACATTAGTCCTGACCAATGCAAGTAATCAAGGAACATGCAGCAGCAGTTGTCCAGTTTCAGCAGTGTCTATCATACGTTGCTAACATACAATTAAGTAATCAAGGAACAAGCAGCAGCAGATGTTTCCATACAAGTCAGTATCGATCACCAATAAGTACCGAAACATATGCCAGTAAGTAATGCAATCTGTCAATCACAGCGGTCGTGAGCAATGCAACTAATCAAGGAACATGCAGCAGTAGTAGTCAAGTTTCAGTAGTGCCTATCGTACGTTCCTAACATACAATTAAGTAATCAAGGAACAAGCAGCAGCAGATGTTTTCATACAACTCGGTAACGATCACAAATAAGTACCGAAACATATGCAAGTAAGTAATGCAATCTGTCACACATAGCGGTCCTGAGTAATGCATGTAATCAAGGAACATGCAGCAGCAGTTGTCTTGTTTCAGCAGTGTCTATCATACGTTCCTAACATACAATTAAGTAATCAAGGAACATGCAGCAGCAGATGTTTCCATACAAGTCAGTAAAGAGCACCAATAAGTACCAAAACATATGCAATTAAGTAATGGAATCTGTCACACACACCGGTCCTGAGCAATCCAAGTTATCAAGGAACATGCAGCAGTAGTTTTTCCAGTTTCAGCAGTGTCTATCATACGTTCCTAACATACCATTAAGTAATCAAGGAACAAGTAGCAGCAGATGTTTCCAAACAAGTCAGTAACAATCACCAATAAGTACCATAACACATGCAAGTAAGAAATGTAATCTGTCACTCACACCAGTCCTGAGCAATGCAAGTAATCAAGGAACATGCAGCAGCAGTTGTCCAGTTTCAGCAGTGTCTATCATACGTTCCTTATATAGAATTAAGTAATCAAGGAACAAGTAGCAACATATGTTTCCATACAAGTCAGTAACAATCACCAATAAGTACCAAAACATATGCAAGTAAGAAATGTAATCTGTCACTCACACTAGTCCTGAGCAATGCAAGTAATCAAGGAACATGCAGCAGCAGTTGTCCAGTTTCAGCAGTGTCTATCATACGTTGCTAACATACAATTAAGTAATCAAGGAACAAGCAGCAGCAGATGTTTCCATACATGTCAGTGTCGATCACCATTAAGTACCGAAACAAATGCAAGTAAGTAATGCAATCTGTCACTCACAGCGGTCCTGAGTAACGCAAGTAGTCAAGGGGAACATGCAGCAGCAGTTGTCCAGTTTCAGCGGTGTCTATCTGTAACATCCAAGTTTCCACAAACAGTACATGTCATAATATTTCATTTCATTAAGTAATAAATATTACTAATTGTTTGATACCACAGGTCCATCAGCATGAATACTTAATTACAACAATATTTTAAAATCAAATGGTGGTCTAACTAGCTTCTAAATCTTCAATCAGAGTGCGGAAGACTGAACAAGCTGCCCGAGACCGCAACATCATATCAAAATAGGCGTCATCAAAATCCATAAGTCTGCTATTCATCAAAGACCAGATTCACTTAGCCTGGGACGAACTACCTGCTATGGTCTTGCCTTTATCAGCTTTTCCTGAAAAAGAGTTGTCATGACAGAGTAAGCTAACAATGCTTAGTGAGTTAACAGAGTTCCATTAGTTACCACACACACATATAACATACTATCAGATCCTGTCGGCAATACGTCAGAGACGGCAAAAAGGTTGGGAGACAACCCAGTCGGTATTCCCATGTGTAAGGCCGAAGCCCTACGGGAAGTGTATGGAAACGAGTCAAATAGGAAAGGAATCTGCAGAATTCCCTCCTGTGAATGGAGATCTCACATTCGGTCCTGTCGGATAATGCAGTATGCAGCGGCAAGTATATAAACAGTCAAGTAAGCAGTAAGCATGATACGTATTTACATAAAATGTAAAAGTGAATCATGCAATCAAGGCAATTCAAATGTCTAGCTTCAGAAATGTCAAAAGTACGTTTCTATGACACAATATAGTATTAAAGAAACATGCAGCAACAATCAGAAGTTTCCATACAGTCACTACATTCACCAATAAGTATCGAAATATATGCAAGTAAATAATGAAATCTGTCACTCACAGTGGTCCGTAGTCAGATAATGCTTAACGAGTTAAGCTGTTCAGTTTACTCTGTCAAATCGGTGGGTTCCTGCAGTTCAGTTTCAAGTCTGGCATATTAATGTCAAGTCTGAGTCATAATCTATATAACCCTAGTTATATATTCAGTTTATTGTCAATTCTGGCTGTCGAGTCTGGGGTAGTTCCTATCGTCCCAAGGTGAATCTATTCTTATCAGATTAATACGATTCATCTAATTATAGATGTGTGGCCTTGAAACAAAGCCAATCGTATTACTTAGCAAGTTGAACAGGTCATACACATTTTAAGGGTTCGTACAGAGTCTGATAATTCATTTGTGCATAAAATAGATATGCAACTTGAACTTGTGAGTTTTATCATAATCATATTATACTTTTGATTACAATAGGTTGTTTAATAACTTAATCTGATTTAGGAATTAATCTTAGGCTAGGAACTAAATCAGATTCAACAGATTCGAATAGGGTACAGATTCGAATAGCATTAGATTCGAACTACAAGGATTAGATTCGAACACCTCTCATTCGAATCTAATGGTTTAGATTCGAAGCACATACAAGATAGATTCTAGGGAATAGATTTGACTAGGTTAAATTCGAATTAGTGAAATAGATTCAAGCCATCCATAGATTCGAACCATACATAGATTCGAACCATACATAGATTCGAAACCTACACACAATTCGAGTCTAGGTGATTAGATTCGAAACTACACACCCTCGAGTCTAAGGAGATAGAATCGAAGCATAGCCATTCGAATCTAAGAGTTTAGATTCGAAATTCACTCATTCGAGTCTGATCATAAATCACTCGAATCTGTTCTATATATTCAACGATTTTCCAGGTCTTTAACTACGAAACTTGAACAAAAATGAGGAAAAATAGATACTAACCTTCGTCCAAGCAATAACCTTCGACTATGGATGATTTCCAAGCAAAAACAGGTCCTAAACGGAAGCAAATCAGCTTCAAATGAAGGGAAAATGAGCAAACTCGAATTTGCTCTTTCAAAACCGAACCAAAAGACAGAAATAGGGCCGATCTTACCTTAAATCCGGACGAAATCAAACATGCAATAGTAGATTCGTGAAGAGCTCGACGATCCGACTTTAATTTGTCATTTAGCTGAATTTTAATTATTAACTTAATTTCAGCTAAATTTTGGGCAACATTTCATAATTAATTATAACTTAATATAATTAATTATCACAGATTCATATTTTCAGTTATTTACTAATAATTGGATAAAATTGCTTTATTATCCAAAGTCTGTTGCTGTAATTTGTATTTAATAAATTACGGGCTGTTACAATCTTCCCCCGTTAAATTGATTCCGTCCTCGGAATCGACTAAGACAGGAATAACTCCGGTACTTTTGCCTAATCTCGTCTTCTCGTTCCCAAGTTTGCGCAGATCCCTTATGGTATTTCCATTGGACTAACACCATTGGAATTTCCTTGCTGCGCAATTTCGAAACCTTATGATCGATTATACGCTCGGGCTCTTCTTCGTATCGCAACTGCTCATCAATTTGTACGTCTTTCCAAGGAATCACAGCTTCAGCGTCAGCTAAACACTTTCGAAGATTACTCATATGAAATACATCATGAATCCCAGACATTTCGGCAGGCAACTTCAATCTGTAGGCTTGCAATCCTACACGCTCGAGAATTTCAAAAGGACCCACAAATCGAGGGCTCAACTTCCCCCGTTTGCCGAACCTTACTATTCCTTTTCTTGGCGAGACTTTCAGCAGCACTCTATCTCCAACTTCAAACGCAATTGGTTTCCGTCTTTTATCATGATACTTCTTTTGTCTGTCTTGAGAAGTCTGAATCCGCTGTCGAATCAACTGTAGTTGGTCATGGGCTTCTTGCAGAATTGCTGGTCCAGAGATCGGGCGTTCACCTGTTTCCCTCCAACAGGTTGGAGTTCGGCATCGACGTCCGTACAAAAGCTGATATGGAGGCATACCAATAGTCGAGTGATAACTATTGTTATAAGCAAACTCCACAAACGGCAGGTGAGTATCCCAACTTCCACCGAGATCAATCACACAGGCACGTAACATATCTTCTAAGGTCAAAATTGTCCTCTCACTTTGCCCGTCAGTTTCAGGATGATAGGCGGTGCTCATCTTAAGTTCAGTTCCTAGTCCATTCTGAAAAGCCTTCCAAAAACGAGAAGTAAATCTGCTGTCACGGTCCGATACTATAGACAATGGCACACCATGTCTAGTCACGATTTCCTTAACGTACAATTCAGCTAACTTTTCGAGGCGTTCATCTTCACGTATGGGTAGGAAATGGGCTGACTTAGTAAGTCGATCCACTATTACCCATATAGAGTCATGATTCCGTTTTGTCCTGGGCAGCTTCGTCACAAAGTCCATGGTTATATGGTCCCACTTCCATTCCGGGATCGGCAATGGTTGTAGTTCCCCATACGGCTTCTGATGTTCAGATTTGACTTGTAAACAAGTCATGCAATTTTCTACATATCGTCCTACGTCCTTCTTCATTCCAGGCCACCAATAATCCGTCCTCAAGTCTAGATACATTTTGGTAGAACCAGGGTGTATCGAAAATTTCGACATATGAGCTTCCGACAGAATTTGATCACGAATACCTCCTAGTCTGGGAACCCATATTCTATCCATGAACCGTCTAAGGCCACGATTATCAAGGGTCAGCTGCGTCACATATGTAACCATACGTTCAGATTTCAAGTTCTCATCCCGAATGGCTTCGGTTTGAGAGGCAATAATCGACTCAGGCAAGGCAGACTCCAAAACAACAGAAGTCAAAGCATAGCATCGGGTATAATGGTCTGGTCCGGTTTTGCGGCTTAGGGCATCTGCTACAATGTTTGCTTTACCTGGATGGTAAAGGATTTCACAGTCATAGTCTTTAATCAATTCCATAGATCGCCTTTGTCGCATATTCAGCTCTTTCTGGTCAAATATATACTTCAGACTTTTGTGATCTGTATATAACTTGCATCTAGTCCCATACAGATAATGCCGCCAAATCTTCAGTGCAAAGGTCACGGCTGCAAGTTCTAAATCATGCGTCGGATAATTCTTCTCATGCGCCTTTAGCTGCCTTGATGCGTAGGCAATTACTTTATCCCTTTGCATCAACACACAGCCTAATCCCATCTTAGAAGCATCACTATAGACTACAAAATCATCATTACCCTCAGGTAAGGCCAAAACCGGTGCTTCAATTAGCTTACGCTTCAAAGTCTCAAAGGCTCGATCTTGAGATTCATTCCATTCAAACTTAACTTCTTTCTTCGTCAGACTGGTTAAAGGCACCGCAATCTTGGAGAAATCACGGATAAATCTTCTGTAATAGCCCGCTAAACCCAAGAAACTTCGAACTTCAGATACGTTTTTCGGCGCTTCCCACTTCTGAACCGCATCAACCTTTGATGGATCTACGGCTATTCCCTCACCGGAGACAATATGTCCTAAAAACTGCACCTGGCGTAACCAGAATTCCCATTTGGAGAATTTTGCATAGAGTCGCTTCTTTCGTAACAATTCTAGCAATTCTCGCAAATGCATCGCATGATCAGATTCAGACTTGGAGTAAATCAAGATGTCATCAATGAAGACTATCACTGATTTATCCAGCATTGGTCTACATACCCTATTCATGAGGTCCATAAATGCTGCCGGGGCATTTGTGAGACCGAACGGCATTACTAGGAATTCAAAATGGCCATATCGAGTACGAAATGCAGTCTTCGGTACATCAGTCTCAAATACTTTGAGCTGATGATATCCAGATCGGAGATCAATCTTTGAAAAATAACTAGCCCCTTGCAGTTGATCAAACAAGTCATCAATTCTAGGCAGAGGGTATCGGTTCTTAATAGTTACCTTATTTAACTCCCGATAATCGATACACATGCGAAAGGTACCATCCTTCTTCTTAACGAAAAGAACCGGAGCACCCCAAGGAGAAGTACTCGGACGAATAAACCCTTTTTCTAATAATTCCTGCAACTGACTCATCATTTCCTTCATTTCATTCGGAGCAAGACGGTAAGGGGCTTTCGCGATAGGAGCAGCACCCGGTACAAGGTCAATATGGAATTCGATTTGACGATCTGGTGGCAAACCAGAGATGTCATCCGGGAATACATCAGGGAATTCTCGAACTACAGGTACATCAGACACGGTCTTTTTAACTTCTTTAACATCTATGGCATAGGCTAGATAGGCGGAACAACCTTTGGTTAGGCACTTTTGGGCTTTCATTACAGAGATGAGACCTAAATTTCGAGTCTTTCTATCGCCATAAACATAACGTTCACTTCCTTCGGGGGTTCTAATTCTAATCATCCTTTTAGCACAAAGGATTTCAGCATAATTCGTCATAAGCCAATCCATTCCTATAATAACATCGAATTCTCTAATCCACATCGGTATCAGGTCAACGTCCGAGGAGAGGTCATCAATCACTAGCTTACAGGAACGAAAGACTCTATTCACAGTCACAAAATTCGAGCTAGCAGTTTCTATGTCTAAGGGTGCAGGTAACATCACAGGGGCAAATTCAAACTGTTTAGCAAACTTTTCAGACACATACGACAGATTAGAGCCAGAGTCAAATAAGATTAAGGCAGACATATCATTAACAAGAAATGTACCCGTGACGACGTCAGCAGTCTCTTTTGCCTCATCGGCTGTCATCTGGAAAGATCTCGGTTGATTCCTCGGGGCAGAAGAACCTTTGACTGATTGCTGAGGTGAAGATGCAGGTGGAGGAACAAATCGAGGTCGGGTACAGTCTTTAGCATGATGCCCCAACGTAATGCAGTTTCTGCAAGCCTCATTGCGCCTGGGACATTCTGACCGATCATGACCATTCTGCCTACAGCAATAGCACTTAACGAACGCAGGATCGCACTTTCCTTCATGAGTTTGCTTGCAGCGAGGACAAACAGGCTTTGGCGTCGAGGTCACAGCATACGACTTAGCTTTCTTGAAAGACTGCTTATCTCCCTTCTTCGAACCTTCACTCTTCTTTTCAGCTCTCTCAGATTTTTCCTTCTTACTAGATTTAGCAATAAAAGGACACGCTCGCTCAGGATAGATTTCAAGCTCACCTACCCTAGCAATTTCCACTGCCTCAATATAACTTCTTGGCCTGCCAGACTTCACAAACTTCCGGATTTCTCTATCCATACCATCCACAAACAAATCCCTTCGTCTTTCGTCAGTATCAACAGGGTGATCAGATAATAGCGAGAGCCTGGTGAATTCCAGCTCATAGTCCGTCACGGATCTTGTACCTTGCTGAAAATATAGCAGGGTTTTCTCCATCTGGCGCTTAACATCCTGGGGGCAGTACTTTTCTTTCAGATGAATCTTAAATTGATCCCAAGTAATGGATTTCTCCATTGCTTCAGACATGGGATTCGTAATTGACTTCCACCAACGACCAGCTCCATCTTCCAACATTCCCGTCGCAAATGTCACCTTATCTTCTTCATTACACTTGGAGAGTTTAAACGCTTTCTCCACATTCGCGACCCAGTCCATAGCTTTAACAGGATCAGATGACCCCGCAAACGTACGAGCCCCACACTTCTTAAAGTCAACAAATGTACACTCTCGTCCCACCTTAACGTGATGGTCGGAAGAGTCAGTCTCACTTTCATCAGAGGACACATGCCTATGTTTCCTCTTCCTGTCTTTCTTCGGCTTCGCTAACATTTCTTCCCTATGCTTCAGTTCTAATTCCTGTCACTTAAGTTCTCGCAACCTAAGTTCTTCTTCACGGCGCTTAAATTCCATTTCACGCTGGTTTACTTCGTCAGTCTGCATCACTGCTTTACCCTTGGTCAGCAAGTCCTTAATCTCCCTAAATCGGTCTTCAACTGCCATATCAGTCTGCAGTCGGTTCCTATCCATCATAAGCTGCATTTGCCTACGGTTATCCTCATTCAACTTATGAACGAGGTCAATCAATTGAGCCTGCTGAGGAGGCACAGGGGTGGCAGTACTGCTTGAGTCATTAGCAGTATTTTCAGGGTCAGTGCCTAAGTCCTCTACATGAACAGATTCTTTGTGTTGATCAGCTGCAGCATCAGCAGCTTTATCAACCCTTGAGGAACCGGCAACAGTCGGATTCTTATCAGCCATTGGCTGAAAATATAAAGTAAATAGCTATTATTTCCTGATTCAAATAAGTACAGTTCGAGTCATAATTCCTACGTCAGATAATCACATCTAAATTCATAGATATGAAGGCAGACAGTCAGGCTCACAAAGTCAAGTCAAAGTCAAGTCAGTATCAAGCAGTCAATCCCTCTCCCATCCTATCAGTCATCATTTGCCTATCTTAGGTCAAGTTGTGTGGGTAGTCCTTTACTAATTAAGTTACCCTAGGCCTCGGTGACTTGTTCGGGAATTCAGAGTCACATAGTCCATACCATACCAGTAGTTTAAGTATCGGGTGGCCAATCCGATGATTAAACTGCTGCTCTGATACCAACTTTGTAACATCCAAGTTACCACAAACAGTACATGTCATAATATTTCATTTCATTAAGTAATAAATATTACTAATTGTTTGATACCACAGGTCCATCAGCATGAATACTTAATTACAACAATATTTTAAAATCAAATGGTGGTCTAACTAGCTTCTAAATCTTCAATCAGAGTGCGGAAGACTGAACAAGCTACCCGAGACCGCAACATCATATCAAAATAGGCGTCATCAAAATCCATAAGTCTGCTATTCATCAAAGACCAGATTCACTTAGCCTGGGACGAACTACCTGCTATGGTCTTGCCTTTATCAGCTTTTCATGAAAAAGAGTTGTCATGACAGAGTAAGCTAACAATGCTTAGTGAGTTAACAGAGTTCCATTAGTTACCACACACACATATAACATACTATCAGATCCTGTCGGCAATACGTCGAGGACGGCAAAAAGGTTGGGAGACAACCCAGTCGGTATTCCCATGTGTAAGGCCGAAGCCCTACGGGAAGTGTATGGAAACGAGTCAAATAGGAAAGGAATCTGCAGAATTCCCTCCTGTGAATGGAGATCTCACATTCGGTCCTGTCGGATAATGCAGTATGCAGCGGCAAGTATATAAACAGTCAAGTAAGCAGTAAGCATGATACGTATTTACATAAAATGTAAAAGTGAATCATGCAATCAAGGCAATTCAAATGTCTAGCTTCAGAAATGTCAAAAGTACGTTTCTATGACACAATATAGTATTAAAGAAACATGCAGCAACAATCATAAGTTTCCATACAGTCACTACATTCACCAATAAGTATCGAAATATATGCAAGTAAATAATGAAATCTGTCACTCACAGTGGTCCGTAGTCAGATAATGCTTAACGAGTTAAGCTGTTCAGTTTACTCTGTCAAATCGGTGGGTTCCTGCAGTTCAGTTTCAAGTCTGGCATATTAATGTCAAGTCTGAGTCATAATCTATATAACCCTAGTTATATATTCAGTTTATTGTCAATTCTGGCTGTCGAGTCTGGGGTAGTTCCTATCGTCCCAAGGTGAGTCTATTCTTATTAGATTAATACGATTCATCTGATTACAGATGTGTGACCTTGAACGATCGTATTTCTTAGCAAGTTAAACAGGTCATACACATTCCAAGGGTTCATACAGAGTCTGATAATTCATTTGTGCATAAAATAGATATGCAACTTGAACTTGTGAGTTTTATCATAATCATATTATACTTTTGATTACAATAGGTTGTTTAATAACTTAATCTGATTTAGGAATTAATCTTAGGCTAGGAACTAAATCAGATTCAACAGATTCGAATAGGGTACAGATTCGAATAGCATTAGATTCGAACTACAAGGATTAGATTCGAACACCTCTCATTCGAATCTAATGGTTTAGATTCGAAGCACATACAAGATAGATTCTAGGGAATAGATTTGACTAGGTTAAATTCGAATTAGTGAAATAGATTCAAGCCATCCATAGATTCGAACCATACATAGATTCAAACCATACATAGATTCGAAACCTACACACAATTCGAGTCTAGGTGATTAGATTCGAAACTACACACCCTCGAGTCTAAGGAGATAGAATCGAAGCATAGCCATTCGAATCTAAGAGTTTAGATTCGAAATTCACTCATTCGAGTCTGATCATAAATCACTCGAATCTGTTCTATATATTCAACGATTTTCCAGGTCTTTAACTACGAAACTTGAACAAAAATGAGGAAAAATAGATACTAACCTTCGTCCAAGCTATAACCTTCGACTATGGATGATTTCCAAGCAAAAACAGGTCCTAAACGGAAGCAAATCAGCTTCAAATGAAGGGAAAATGAGCAAACTCGAATTTGCTCTTTCAAAACCGAACCAAAAGACAGAAATAGGGCCGATCTTACCTTAAATCCGGAAGAAATCAAACATGCAATAGTAGATTCGTGAAGAGCTCGACGATCTCTATCCGATGGCGTATGAATCACGAGAATCCGACGGTTCGATTAGGAGGAATTCTAGAGAGAAGGTGAGAGTTCTAGAGAGAGAAGGAGGAGAGTTCTAGCTTTCCAAACCTAAGAAATGAGGAGGGCTGCCCTATTTATAGAAAAATAGGGAGAAAATCAGATTTTCTACTGAATTATCCGGAATTGACCAACTTTATTTCCCAACAATCCGACTTGCATAAATGTCTTTTAGTCACATTTTTATTCATTTTAGTCCGTTTCGTCACTTTCAGTCTTTAATTTGTCATTTAGCTGAATTTTAATTATTAACTTAATTTCAGCTAAATTTTGGGCAACATTTCATAATTAATTATAACTTAATATAATTAATTATCACAGATTCATATTTTCAGTTATTTACTAATAATTGGATAAAATTGCTTTATTATCCAAAGTCTGTTGCTGTAATTTGTATTTAATAAATTACGGGTTGTTACAAAATACAAGTCAGTAAAAATCACCAATAAGTACCGAAACATATCCAAGTAAGTAATGTAATCTGTCACTAACACCGCTCCTAGGCAACACAAGTAATCAAGGAACATGCAGCAGAAGATGTCCAGTTTCAGCAGTGTCTATCATACGTTCCTAACATACAATTAAGTAATCAAGGAACAAGCAGCAGCAGATGTTTCAATACAAGTCAGTAAAACTCACCAATAAGTACCGAAACATATGCAAGTAAGTAATGAAATCTCTCGCTCACAGCGGTCCTGAGCAATGCAAGTAATTAAGGAACATGCAGCAGCAGATGTTTCGATACAAGTGAGTAACAATCACCAACATGTACCGAAACATATGCAAGTAAGTAATGCAATTTGTCGCTCACAGCGGTCCTGAGCAATCCAATTAATCAAGGAACATGCAGCAGCAGTTGTCCAGTTTCAGCAGTGTCTATCATACGTTTCTAACATACAATTAAGTAATCAAGGAACAAGCAGCAGGAGATGTTTCCATTCAAGTCAGTAACAATCACCAATAAGTACCGAAACATATGCAAGTAAGTAATGCAATGTGTCACTCACAGCGGTCCTGAGCAATGCAAGTAATCAAGGAACATGCAGCACCAGTACTCCAGTTTAAGCAGAGTCTATCATACATTCCTAACATACAATTAAGTAATCAAGGTACAAGCAGCAGGAGATATTTCCATACAAGTCAGTGACAATCACCAACAAGTACCGAAACATATGCAAGTTAGTAATGCAATCTGTCGCTCACAGCGGTCCTGAGCAATGCAAGTAATCAAGGAACATGCAGCAGCAGATGTTTCAATACAAGTGAGTAACAATCACCAATAAGTACCGAAACATATGCAAGTAAGTAATGCAATCTGTCGCTCACAGCGGTCCTGAGCAATGCAAGTAATCAAGGAACATGTTGTAGCAAATGTTTCCATACAAGCCAGTAACAATCACCAATAAGTACCGAAACATATGCAAGTAAGTAATGCAATCTGTCACTCACAGCGGTCCTGAGCAATGCAAGTAATCAAGGAACATGCAACAGCAGTTGTCCAGTTTCAGCAGTGTCTATCATACGTTCCTAACATAC
>JAANYP010003425.1:71780-88766 GCA_020465985.1 Centrapalus pauciflorus
AATTGTTGCAGATTTAGAACTTCTTTGCTAATATTTGCATCTGAAATGCAAATCGGTTTGTGGGGAAATAAAAGTTGGACAATTCCGGAAAATTCAGTAGAATATCTGATTTTCCCTATTTCCCTATAAATAGGAGCTACACTCCTCACTTTTCAAAGTTTGGAAAGTTGATTCTCCTTCTCTCTCTACACTCTCCTCCTTCTCTCTAGCTTTCCTTCAAATCGAACCGTCGGATTCTCGTGTTACATACGCCATTGGATAGAGATCGTCAAGTTCTTCGCGAATCTACCATTTCGTGTTTGATTTCGTCCGAATTTGAGGTAAGATCGACCGTTTTTCTGACTTTTGGCTCGGTTTTGAAGAGCATTTTCGAATCTGTTCATTTTTCCTTCATTTGAAGCTGATTTGCCCTCGTTTAGGACCTGTTCTTGCTTGGAAATCATCCACAGTCGAAGGTTTTAGCTTGGACGAAGGTTAGTGATTATTTTTCCCTCATTTTTTGTTCAAGTTTCGTAGTTAAAACCTGGAAAACTATTGAACTCGTAAGAACAGACTCGAGACCTTCTTATTTAGACTCAAATGGTGATTGAATTCGAATCTAATCCCTAGATTCGAAGGGATGATGATTCGAATCTAATCTCCTTAGAGTTTATTATGTGTGTCTCGAATCTAATGTGTGTCTCGAATCTAATGTGTGTCTCGAATCTGAGTGTATGTCTCGAATCTGTTTGTTGCCTTCGAATCTATGAGTATTTCGAATCTATAGATTCGAATTATACTCTATTCGAATCTATCTCCTTTAAATTCGAATCTGATCCTATTCCAAGTCTAAGATTAATTTCCAAAATCAGATTAAATTATTAATCATCCTAAGGAAATTGAAAGTATTGTTTGATTATGATAAAACTCTCAAGTTCAAGATGCATACCTATTATATACACAAATTAATTAATTGACTCTGTGTAAACCCTTAGAAATTGTATATCATGTTTCACCTTGCTAGTATTACGATTGGCTCTGTTCCAAGGCCACACATCTATAAGTAGATGAATCGTATTAATCTGATAAGAATAGACTCACCCTCGGACGATAGGAACTACCTCAGACTCGACAGCTAGAATTGACAATGACTTGAATATATAACTAGGGTTATATAGATTATGACTCAGACTTGAAACTGAAATGCAGGCAGGAACCCACCGATTTGACAGAATAAATTGATCAGCTTAACTCGATAAGCATTATCTGACTTCGGACCACAGTGAGTGACAGATTTCATTAATTACTTACATATATTTTGATACTTATTGGTGAATGTACTGATTGTATGGAAACTACTGATTGATTGCTGCATGTTTCTTTAATACTATATTGTATCATAGAAACGTATGTTGCCATCACTGAACTAGACATTTGAAATGCCTTGATTGCATGTTCACTTTTACATTTTATGTAAATACGCATCATGCTTACTGCTTACTTGACTGTTTATATACTTGCCGTTGCATATTGCATCATCCGACCGGACCGAATTTGAGATCTCCATTCACAGGAGGGAATTCTGCAGATTCCTTTCCTATCTGACTTGTTTCCATACACTTCCCGTAGGGCTTCGGCCTTACATATGGGAATACTGACCGGGTTGTCTCCCAACCTAATTGCCGTCTCTGACGTGTTGACCGACAGGATCTGATAGTATGTAATATGTGTGTGGTATTTAGTGGAACTCTGTTAACTCACTAAGCTTTGTTAGCTTACTCTGTCATGACAACTCCTTTTCAGGAAAAGCTGATAAAGGCAAGATCATAGCAGGTAGTTCATCCCAGGCTAAGTGAATCTGGATTTTGATGAATAGCAGACCTTGGACTTTTGATGATGCCTATTCTGTAAAGACGATGCGGTCTCGGGTAGCTTGTTCAGTCTTCCGCACTCTGATTGAAGATTTAGAAGCTAGTTAGACCACCATTTGATCTTTAAATTATTGTTGTAATTAAGTATTTTGCTGATGGGCCTGTGGTATCAAAAAATTAATATTATTATGAAATGAAATATTTTGTCGTGTACTGTTTGTGGAAAATTGGATGTTACAAGTTGGTATCAGAGCAGCAGTTTAATCATCGGATTGGCCACCCGATACTTAAACTACTGGTATGATATGGACTATGTGACTCTGAATTCCCGAACAAGTCACCGAGGCCTAGGGTAACCTAATTAGTAAAGGACTACCCACACAACTTGACCTAAGATAGGCAATTGATGACTGATAGGATTGGGAAGGGATTGACTGCTTAATTGACCTTGACTTGACTTTGTATCTGTCTGACTGACTGACTGCCTTCATATCTATGAATTTAGATATGATTATCTGATGTAGGAATTATGACTTGAATTGTGCCTATTGAATCAGGAAATAATAACTATTTCCTTTATATTTTTCAGCCAATGGCTGATAAGAATCCGACTGTTGCCGGTTCCTCAAGGGTTGATAAAGCTGCTGATGCTGCAGCTGATCAACACAAAGAATCTGTTCACGTAGAAGACATAGGCACTGACCCTGAGAATACTGCTAATGACTCAAGCAGTACCGCCACCCCTGTGCCTCCCCAGCAGGCTCAATTGATTGACCTCGTTCATAAGTTGAATGAGGATAACCGTAGGCAGATGCAGCTTATGATGGATAGGAACCGACTGCAGACTGATATGGCAGTTGAAGACCGATTTAAGGAGATTAAGGACTTGCTGACCAAGGGTAAAGCAGTGATGCAGACTGACGAAGCAAACCAGCGCGAAATGGAATTTAAGCGCCGTGAGGAAGAACTTAGGTTGCGAGAGTTTAAGTTACAGGAATTAGAACTGAAGCATAGGGAAGAAATGTTAGCAAAGCCAAAGAAAGACAGGAAGAGGAAGCATAGACATGTGTCCTCTGATGAAAGTGAGACTGACTCTTCTGACCATCACGTTAAGGTAGGACGGGAGTGTACGTTTGTTGATTTCAAAAAGTGTGGAGCTCGTACGTTTGCGGGGTCATCTGATCCTGTTAAGGCTATGGACTGGGTCGCGAATGTGGAGAAAGCGTTCAAACTCTCCAAGTGTAATGAGGAAGACAAGGTGACGTTTGCAACAGGAATGTTGGAAGATGGAGTTGGCCGTTGGTGGAAGTCGATTACGAATCCCATGTCTGAAGCAATGGAGAAATCCATTACTTGGGAACAATTTAAGATTCATTTGAAGGAGAAATACTGCCCCCAGGATGTTAAGCGCCAGATGGAGAAAACCCTGCTATCGTTTCAGCAAGGTACAAAGTCCGTAACAGATTATGAGCTGAAATTTACCAGGCTCTCGCTATTATCTGATCACCCTGTTGATACCGACGAAAGGAGAAGGGATTTGTTTGTGGATGGTCTGGATCGAGAAATCCGGAAGTTTGTGAAGTCCGGCAGACCGAAAAGTTATATTGAGGCAGTGGAAATTGCTACGGTAGGTGAGCTTGAAATCTATCCTGAGCGCGCATGTCCTTTCATTGCCAAATCTAATAAGAAGGAGAAATCTGAGAAAGCTGAAAGGAAGTATGAAAGTTCGAAGAAGGGAGATAAGCAGTCTTCTAAGAAAGCAAAGTCATATGCTGTGACCTCGGCGCCAAAGCCTGCTTGTCCTCGCTGCAAGCAGATTCATGAAGGAAAGTGCGATCCTGCATTCGTTAAGTGCTATTGCTGTAGGCAGAATGGTCACGACCGATCGGAATGTCCCAAGCGCAGTGAAGCTTGCCGAAATTGCATTACGTTGGGGCACCATGCTAAAGACTGTACCCGACCCCGATTTGTTCCACCGCCTGCATCTTCACCGCAACAATCAGTCAAGGGTTCCTCTGCTCCGAGGAATCAACCGAGAGCTTTCCAGATGACAGCCGAAGAGGCGAAAGAGACTGCTGACGTCGTCACGGGTACATTTCTTGTTAATGATATGCCTGCCCTAATCTTATTTGACTCTGGATCTAATCTATCGTATGTGTCCGAAAAGTTTGCTAGACAGTTTGATTTTGCCCCTGAAATGTTGCCTGTGCCCTTAGACATAGAAACTGCTAGCTCGAAATTTGTGACTGTGAATAAAGTCTTTCGTTCCTGTAAGCTAGTGATTGATGACCTCTCCTCGGACGTTGACCTGATACCGATGTGGATTAGGGAGTTCGATGTTATTATAGGAATGGACTGGCTAATGATGAGAAATGCTGAAATCCTTTGTGCAAAAAGGATAATTAGAATTAGAACCCCCGAAGGAAATGAACGTTATGTTTATGGCGATAGAAAGACTCGAGATTTAGGTCTCATCTCTGTACTGAAAGCCCGAAAGTGCCTAACCAAAGGTTGTTCCGCCTATTTAGCATATGCCATAGATGCTAGAGAAGTTAAAAAGACCATGTCTGATGTACCCATAGTTCAAGAATTCCCTGATGTATTCCCGGATGACATCTCTGGTTTGCCACCGGATCGTCAAATCGAATTCCATATTGACCTTGTACCGGGTGCTGCTCCTATCGCGAAAGCTCCTTATCGTCTTGCTCCGAATGAAATGAAGGAGATGATGAGTCAGTTGCAGGAACTATTGGAAAAAGGATTTATTCGTCCGAGTACTTCTCCTTGGGGTGCTCCGGTTCTTTTCGTTAAGAAGAAGGATGGTACCTTCCGCATGTGTATCGATTATCGGGAGTTAAATAAAGTAACTATTAAGAACCGATACCCTCAGCCAAGAATTGACGATTTGTTTGATCAACTCCAAGGGGCTAGTTACTTCTCGAAGATCGATCTCCGATCTGGTTACCATCAACTCAAAGTATTTGAGTCTGACGTACCGAAGACTGCATTTCGTACTCGTTACGGTCATTTTGAGTTTCTTGTAATGCCGTTCGGTCTCACAAATGCCCCGGCAGCATTTATGGACCTCATGAATAGGGTATGTAGTCCAATGCTGGATAAATCAGTGATAGTCTTCATTGATGACATCTTGATTTACTCTAAGTCTGAATCTGATCATGCGATGCATTTGCGAGAATTGCTAGAATTGTTACGAAAGGAGCGACTCTATGCAAAATTCTCCAAATGTGAATTCTGGTTACGCCAGGTGCAATTTTTAGGACATATTGTCTCGGGTGAGGGGATAGCCGTAGATCCATCAAAGGTTGATGCGGTTCAGAAGTGGGAAGCGCCGAAAAACGTATCTGAAGTCCGGAGTTTCTTGGGTCTAGCGGGTTATTACAGAAGATTTATCCGTGATTTCTCCAAGATTGCGGTGCCTTTAACCAGCCTGACGAAGAAAGAAGTCAAGTTTGAATGGAATGAACCTCAAGATCGAGCCTTTGAGACTCTGAAACGTAAGCTAGTAGAAGCGCCGATATTGGCCTTACCTGAGGGTAATGATGATTTTGCAGTCTATAGTGATGCATCTAAGATGGGATTAGGCTGTGTACTGATGCAAAGGGATAAAGTAATTGCCTACGCATCAAGGCAGCTAAAGGCGCATGAAAAGAATTACCCGACGCATGACTTGGAGCTCGCAGCCGTAACCTTTGCATTGAAGATTTGGCGACATTATCTGTATGGGACCAGGTGTAAATTATATACGGATCACAAAAGTCTGAAGTATATATTTAACCAAAAAGAGTTGAATATGCGACAAAGGCGATCTATGGAATTGATAAAAGACTATGACTGTGAGATCCTTTACCATCCTGGTAAAGCAAACATTGTAGCAGATGCCCTAAGCCGCAAAACCGGACAAGACCATTATTCCCGATGTTATGCCTTGACTCCTGTTGTATTGGAGTCTGCTTTGTCTGAATCGATTATTGCCGCTCAAACCGAAGCCATTCGGGATGAGAACTTGGAATCTGAACGCATGATTACTTATGTGACCCAGCTGACTCTTGATAATCGTGGTCTTAGACGGTTTTTGGATAGAATATGGGTTCCCAGTCTAGGAGGTATTCGAGATCGAATTCTGTCGGAAGCTCATATGTCGAAATTCTCGATACACCCTGGTTCTACCAAAATGTATCAAGATTTGAGGACGGAATATTGGTGGCCTGGAATGAAGAAGGACGTGGGACGATATGTAGAAAATTGTATGACTTGCTTACAAGTCAAATCTGAACATCAAAAGCCGTATGGGGAACTGCAACCATTGCCAATTCCGGAATGGAAGTGGGACCACATAACCATGGACTTTGTGACGAAGCTGCCAAGGACAAAGCGGAATCATGACTCTATATGGGTAATAGTGGATCGACTTACTAAGTCAGCCCATTTCCTACCCATACGTGAAGATGAACGCCTCGAAAAGTTAGCTGAATTGTACGTAAAAGACATTGTGACTAGACATGGTGTGCCATTGTCTATAGTATCTGACCGTGACAGCAGATTTACTTCACGTTTTTGGAAGGCTTTTCAGACTGGACTAGGAACTGAACTCAAGATGAGCACCGCTTATCATCCAGAAACTGACGGGCAAAGTGAGAGGACAATTTTGACCCTAGAAGATATGCTACGTGCCTGTGTAATTGATCTCGGTGGAAGTTGGGATACTCACCTGCTGTTTGTGGAGTTTGCTTATAACAATAGTTATCATTCGACTATTGGTATGCCTCCCTATCAGCTTTTGTACGGACGTCGATGCAGAACTCCAACCTGTTGGAGGGAAACAGGTGAACGCCCGATCTCTGGACCAGCAATTCTGCAAGAAGCCCATGATCAGCTACAATTGATTCGGCAGCGGATACAGACTTCTCAAGACAGACAAAAGAAGTATCATGATAGAAGACGTAAGCCGATTGCGTTTGAAGTTGGAGATAAAGTGTTGCTGAAAGTTTCGCCAAGAAAGGGAATAGTAAGGTTCGGCAAACGGGGGAAGTTGAGCCCTCGATTTGTGGGTCCTTTTGAAATTCTCGAGCGTATAGGATTGCAAGCCTACAGACTAAAGCTGCCTGCCGAAATGATTGGGATACATGATGTATTTCATGTGAGTAACCTTCGAAAGTGTCTACCTGACGCTGAAGCCGTGATTCCTTGGAAAGACGTGCAATTAGATGAGCAGTTGCGGTACGAAGAAGAGCCTGAGCGTATACTCGACCATAAAGTTTCGAAATTGCGTAGTAAGGAAATCCCAATGGTGTTAGTTCAATGGAAATATCACAAGGGATCTGCGCAAACTTGGGAACGAGAAGACGAGATTAGACAAAAGTATCCGAAGTTATTTCTGCCTTAGTTAATCCCGAGGACGGAATTAATTTAACGGGGGAAGATTGTAACAGCCCGAAATTTAATAAGTATATATTTCAGCATCAGTCTTTGGATAATAAAGTAAATTTTATCAAATTTTTAGTAAATAGCTGATAATGTGAATCTGAAATAATTAATTATATTAAGTTATAATTAATTATGATAAGTTGCCCAAAAATTTAGTTGAAATTAGATTAATAATTACAATTCAGCTAAATGACAATTTAATGACTGAAAATAGCGAAACTGACTAAAATGAGTTTAAATTGACTAAAAGACAATTGTTGCAGATCTAGAACTTCTGTGCTAATATTTGTATCTGAAATGCAAATCGGAGTATTGGGAATAAAAGTTGGACAATTCCGGAAAATTCAGTAGAATATCTGATTTTCCCTATTTCCCTATAAATAGGAGCTACACTCCTCACTTTTTAAAGTTTGGAAAAATTGCTTCTCCTTCTCTCTCTACACTCTCCTCCTTCTCTCTAGCTTTTCTTCAAATCGAACCGTCGGATTCTCGTGTTTTATACGCCATTGAATAGAGATCGTCGAGTTCTTCGCGAATCTACCATTTCGTGTTTGATTTCGTCCGAATTTGAGGTAAGATCGACCGTTTTTCTGACTTTTTGCTCGGTTTTGAAGAGCATTTTCGAATCTGTTCATTTTTCCTTCATTTGAAGCTGATTTGCCCTCGTTTAGGACCTGTTCTTGCTTGGAAATCATCCACAGTCGAAGGTTTTAGCTTGGACGAAGGTTAGTGATTATTTTTCCCTCATTTTTTGTTCAAGTTTCGTAGTTAAAACCTGGAAAACTATTGAACTCGTAAGAACAGACTCGAGACCTTCTTATTTAGACTCAAATGGTGATTGAATTCGAATCTAATCCCTAGATTCGAAGGGATGATGATTCGAATCTAATCTCCTTAGAGTTTATTATGTGTGTCTCGAATCTAATGTGTGTCTCGAATCTAATGTGTGTCTCGAATTTGAGTGTATGTCTCGAATCTGTTTGTTGCCTTCGAATCTATGAGTATTTCGAATCTATAGATTCGAATTATACTCTATTCGAATCTATCTCCTTTAAATTCGAATCTGATCCTATTCCAAGTCTAAGATTAATTTCCAAAATCAGATTAAATTATTAATCATCCTAAGGAAATTGAAAGTATTGTTTGATTATGCTAAAACTCTCAAGTTCAAGATGCATACCTATTATATACACAAATTAATTAATTGACTCTGTGTAAACCCTTAGAAATTGTATATCATGTTTCACCTTGCTAGTATTACGATTGGCTCTGTTCCAAGGCCACACATCTATAAGTAGATGAATCGTATTAATCTGATAAGAATAGACTCACCCTGGGACGATAGGAACTACCTCAGACTCGACAGCTAGAATTGACAATGACATGAATATATAACTAGGGTTATATAGATTATGACTCAGACTTGAAACTGAAATGCAGGCAGGAACCCACCGATTTGACAGAATAAATTGATCAGCTTAACTCGTTAAGCATTATCTGACTTCGGACCACAGTGAGTGACAGATTTCATTAATTACTTACATATATTTTGATACTTATTGGTGAATGTACTGACTGTATGGAAACTACTGATTGATTGCTGCATGTTTCTTTAATAATATATTGTATCATAGAAACGTATGTTGCCATCACTGAACTAGACATTTGAAATGCCTTGATTGCATGTTCACTTTTACATTTTATGTAAATACGCATCATGCTTACTGCTTACTTGACTATTTATATACTTGCCGTTGCATATTGCATCATCCGACCGGACCGAATGTGAGATCTCCATTCACAGGAGGGAATTCTGCAGATTCCTTTCCTATCTGACTTGTTTCCATACACTTCCCGTAGGGCTTCGGCCTTACATATGGGAATACTAACCGGGTTGTCTCCCAACCTAATTGCCGTCTCTGACGTGTTGACCGACAGGATCTGATAGTATGTTATATGTGTGTGGTATTTAGTGGAACTCTGTTAACTCACTAAGCTTTGTTAGCTTACTCTGTCATGACAACTCCTTTTCAGGAAAAGCTGATAAAGGCAAGATCATAGCAGGTAGTTCATCCCAGGCTAAGTGAATCTGGATTTTGATGAATAGCAGACCTTGGACTTTTGATGATGCCTATTCTGTAAAGACGATGCGGTCTCGGGTAGCTTGTTCAGTCTTCCGCACTCTGATTGAAGATTTAGAAGCTAGTTAGACCACCATTTAATCTTTAAATTATTGTTGTAATTAAGTATTTTTGCTGATGGGCCTGTGGTATCAAACAATTAATATTATTATGAAATGAAATATTTTGTCGTGTACTGTTTGTGGAAAATTGGATGTTACACGCTGTGAGTGACAGATTTCATTACTTACTTGCATATGTTTCGGTACTTATTGGTGATTGTTACTGACTTGTATGGAAACATCTGATGCTGCCTGTTCCTTGATTACTTAATTCTATGTTAGGAACTATGATAAACACTGCTGAAACTGGACAACTGCTGCTGCATGTTCCTTGATTACTTAATTGTATGTTAGGAACGTATGATAGACACTGCTAAAACTGGACAACTGGTGCTGCATGTTCCATGACTACTTGCATTGGTCTGGACCGCTGTGAGTGACAGATTTCATTACTTACTTGCATATGTTTCGGTACTTATTGGTGATTGTTACTGACTTGTATGGAAACATCTGATACTGCTTGTTCCTTGATTACTTAATTGTATGTTAGGAACGTATGATAGACACTGCTGAAACTGGACAACTGCTGCTGCATGTTCCATGACTACTTGCATTGCTCTGTACCGCTGTGAGTGAGAGATTGCATTACTTACTTGCATATGTTTCGGTACTTATTGGTGATTATTACTGACTTGTATGGAAACATCTGATGTTGCATGTTCCTTGATTACTTGCATTGTTCAAGATCGCAGTGAGTGACAGATTGCATTACTTACTTGCATATGTTTCGGTACTTATTTGTGATTTTTACTGACTTGTATGGAATCATCTGATGCTGCCTGTTCCTTGATTACTTAATTCTATGTTAGGAACTATGATAAACACTACTGAAACTGGACAACTGCTGCTGCATGTTCCTTGATTACTTGCATTGTTCAAGATCGCGGTGAGTGACAGATTGTATTACTTACTTGCATATGTTTCGGTACATATTGGTGATTGTTACTTACATGTATGGAAACATGTGATGCTGCTTGTTCCTTTATTAGTTAGTTGTATGTTAGGAACGTATGATAGAGACTGCTGAAACTGGACAACTGTTGC
This sequence comes from Centrapalus pauciflorus, assembly GCA_020465985.1. Lineage (NCBI taxonomy): Eukaryota > Viridiplantae > Streptophyta > Magnoliopsida > Asterales > Asteraceae > Centrapalus > Centrapalus pauciflorus. The sequence goes on from JAANYP010003425.1 coordinate 82,362, forward strand.
TGCATGTTCCTCGACTACTTGCATTGCTCTGGACCGCTGTGAGTGACAGATTGCATTACTTACTTGCATACATTTCAGTACTTATTGGTGATTGTTACTGACTTGTATGGAAACATCTGATGCTGCCTGTTCCTTGATTACTTAATTCTATGTTAGGAACTATGATAAACACTGCTGAAACTGGACAACTGCTGCTGCATGTTCCTTGATTAATTGCATTGTTCAAGATCGCGGTGAGTGACAGATTGCATTACTTACTTGCATATGTTTCGGTACTTATTGGTGATTTATACTGACTTGTATGGAATCATCAGCTGCTGCTTGTTCCTTGATTAGTTAGTTGTATGTTAGGAACGTATGATAGAGACTGCTGAAACTGGACAACTGTTGCTGCATGTTCCTTGATTACTTGCATTGCTCCGGACCGTTGTGAGTGACACATTGCATTACTTACTTGCATATGTTTCGGTACTTATTGGTGATTGTTACTGACTTGTATGGAAACATCTGCTGCTGCTTGTTCCTTGATTACTTAATTGTATGTTAGGAACGTGTAACATCCGGCACTAAACCAGGTTAGCAATGATGCCTTAATCTGTATTTAATAGCCAATTATAGCCTAATCAGTGGTCATTAGAAATTAATCAAGTAATTAACAAGGTTTATTAGAAAATTCAACTCAATTAGAATCAAATTCATCGGTGCGATGAATCGGGAAATCAATTAATCCGACCAATTTACGATATGAGGGATTAATTCAACTAAGTACATAATTAAATTATGATTAGTAACACTAATCATACACTAATACAATTACTTAACATTAATTATGCAAGACTAAAACAATTCATTAAAACAATGCATTCAAAAGTATTTTTGAATTTACAAGAAAAGGGAAATACAAGAATACATTTGAAATACATTTATACAAAAAAAAAAAAATGAAAATACACCATAATTAGGCCTAGAGGCCGGCCACCCATCAAGGACACAAGGACATGAAAAAAACTATTTTTCTTATCAACCTCCATAACCCTTTCAACATCAAATCCTCCAACACCATTTCCTTTCATTTCAAGTTGGATCTTACACTCAACCTCCACTTTGAAAGATCTTCTTTTCCTCTATAAATAGAGAGCATTTCCTCTTCATTTTATCACACAAAAACTCTCTTTTCTCACCTCCTATATCCGGTCCCCATACACACTCACACTACAAAGAATTTTCTTTCAAGTGTTCTTCATGTTATGCAAGTGTTCTTGGTGAATTCCTTCAAGATCCAACCTTCTTCACACTTGCATTCTTAAATTTCATCAAAGTAAGTAAATACTAACTTATATCATCTTATATTTATGTTTATATAAGTCTTGCATAATATATATAATCACCAACAACAACAAGTTTCATAAAAACTCAAGTTTATAAGTTTCTAGTTTTTATTTTTAGTTGTTTCTTTAAATGTGCATATGAATATATGAACACATTATAAACATGTTAATATTATGAAAACATGTGTTATATATGTGTTATATAACTTTTATAACTTTTATACAAGTAGTCTTTGAATAAACAACAAGAATCATAAATTGTTGTAAATTTATAAACTACGGAATTTCGGCAGAATATTTGTATCGACTTTGAAAAATCATAACTAATTCATAACTCAACGAAATGAGTTGATTCTTGTCTCAAAAGTTAGATCTATGTCTTAACTATAGATCTGCAATTTTTCATAATTTATTTTGAAGTTTAAGACCTCCAGAAACTATTTGAGAAACCGAAAGTTTGACAGCTCAAAAATGGCCAACATAGCGTTTTTAACGAGATTTTTCACCAACCTAAACAACTCGAAAAATGGCCGTTCTTGATTCTAAAAATCCTTTGTATATAGTAGTTTAATGTCCTAGAAAACCAAAGTCTAAAACATTTTGGAGCTTGGTCAAAAACAGCCTCAAAGTAGGCCGAAAAACCTCCGAAAAAGCTGGAAAATTATATATATATAAACTTGACGTTTTAAGCAAATCTTATTTATAAACTTGTAATGTTGGGTGATTTAAGACATAAAAATCTATAAATATACATATTATCATATATTAGTAATATTAAGTCCTTATTATCATTTAGGACTCGGTTAAACATCTCCGGTTTCATCACCCATCAAACTACGCAAACTTGCATTTTGCGCATATTTCTCCATCACAAGTTCGGTGAGTTCTCATAGCCCCTATTTTTCACTATCTATTGGGGTGGAAATACATGCACTGTTTTTATATGGACATCAAAACTGTTTATTTCTTATATGTATTACATGTTCGGATTCCATCAGCCCTTATATCATGAACCGTTAATTGCATTTATTTGTAAGCGCGAGTATATTGTGGATAGATCTATTAGGAGTCATGTCCCCCATTCGTGTTAGCTCGGTTCGGCTAACAGCGAGTGCATATATATTCAACACACGGTATTACGTATGGGAATACTGCACAGGGCAAACTCATTCTAATTAAGCTTCGGTTGCATGATGGTTTATGTAATACATACACGGAATTTATGATTTTATAAATTCAACTCATCTCATAATGTCCATACAACTAGTCTTTTCGTGTAAACCTATGAACTCACCAACAATTTTTGTTGACGTATTTTAGCATGTATGTTCAGGTAATTAAGGCAAGTATGCCTTCAGAAGTAACCACTTTCAAGCTTCCGCACTTAAGGAGTCGCATTCTTTTTTCAAACCGTCGGAGATTTATTTGCATTATTTTGGATAATTTAATTATGTATTCAAATCTCTGTACCTTGCGAACTACTCTTTATTATTTACGGGTTATGTAAAACATTTCTACCTTTTAAAGTTATATCGATGTATTTTTGAAAACGTCCATATAGTGGTCGTTCATTATGATTATGGTAACGCTTCCGCGACGTCACGCTTCGTTGCCAACCGGGGTAACGGGGTGTGACAGATTGGTATAAGAGCCATAGTTATAGTGAACTAGGTTGCATTAGTACCCTAGACTATAACTGCACAAAAGATTTACTGATTTTAGAAATATTTTGTAACTTGTAACTAACTGAAAGACTATGCATGGGCCTTGATAGCAGAAAACATGTCTCACCAAGAGATAATCATCTTGTCCGACTCAGAAGAGGAGTATACCCCTACTAGCCCATGCAATCCGGAAGTATTTTCTGAGGAGGACCCGACCGAGGAGGAAGACCCCTCGGAGGACGAGGACCCGATGGAGGAATCCGAGGAAGAACCCATGGAGGAAGAACCCATGGAGGAAGAACCGATGGAGGAAGAGGATCCTTCACCACCGACGGCCCCTGCTCGCGTCCCGTATCACCCGGCCGAACCATCCTATAAGCCGTATAGGCCTTATCCTAACGGCCCAAAGATGTTGTACACACCCCGGAAACGGGTAAACATACCAAGAAGGGAGTCTATTCCTGTTCCGACTCCCCAGCCCAATCCCCCGACACCACACCGACGCGTAGACGCCCGACGATGGACTTGGATACCGGAGACCCTCCGCGAATGGAGGCAGATGGAGGGAATTCCTCCAAACTTCGAGATCGGAGGACCATCCTCCGCACCTGTCTCATCGCTCACTCAAGAGGCCGCCGATCAGACCATACCACTTTTGATCGCAACGTCTACCAGGCATGACCACCAGATCCGGTCACTTAACATGGATATCGGGGAGATGACCGCTCGTTTAGAGCGGGAGGAGTTGCAAAACTCCAACATATATTGGGCCAACCAGCACGCCCTTGCTATACAGCAGGACGGACTGAATGAGCTCCGGCAGCAACTAGCCGAGAGCCAAGCCCGGATCGAGGAGCTGACTCAGCGCCTCAACGCAATGGAAAAGGGAGAGACCCCCGATCACTCCCACACTTAGTGCACTTCTATCTATCTTTGTAATGGTAGGAAAATATCATGTAATAGTATAGGACAAAATTTTCGGGTAATAACCCGCCCCTAATGTAAGAAAATTTTGAATGATTAATGAAAATTGCAGGTTATTTATGAAATTGTGTTTGATGATTATAGTATTGTGCTTTAAGGAGAATTTACCTCTTTAAGATTCAATTTCTTACACTATGCTTTTCTTTAAAATTTTAAGATAATGCCGCCGAAACGAACAATGAACGCTGCTGACATTGAAGAGCTAGTCGCACAAAGAGTGGCTGCCGCTATAGCCACATATGAGGCAAATAGGAATAGCTCAGCAAATGGAGATGGTGGTGCTAGCCGCACCACGGGAGGAACGGAAATCCACGCAAAAGGTTGTGGAATTAAAGGATTTTTAAGTTGCAAACCCCGGTATTTCAACGGAACTGAAGGAGCCGTTGGCTTGATACGATGGTTTGAGAAGTTAGAATCTGTCTTTCCCGTCAGCGGATGTGCTGAGGGAGATGAGGTGAAGTTTGCTACTCACACCCTACAAGATAGCGCCCTCACTTGGTGGAATTCCTATGTCCAGTCTGTAAGTATCGATGAAGCCTACCAGCTCACATGGTCCGCGTTAAAACAAATGATGACGGACGAGTACTGTCCGAGGAACGAACTCCAGAAAATGGAATCGGAGTTCTGGAACCTGTCGATGAAAGGAACAGATGTGACGGGGTACACCAACCGATTTCATGAGCTAAGCATTCTGTGCCCTCAAATGGTGACCCCGGAGTACAAAAAGATTGAACGTTACATTTTGGGACTCGCTCCTCAAATTCAAGGTAATGTGACTGCCTCAAACCCATTCACCCTGCAGGATGCCATCAGGATGGCCAATAATCTTATGGACCAAGTAGCCCGGAGAAATGAAGCCAAGGTCGGGGAGAACAAAAGAAAGTGGGAAGACAAGACGGGGAAGAATGCGGGTTCACAATCCAAAAAGCCCGAGACCATTAAGGCTTACGCAGCTGGAGCTGAGCCAAGAAGAGGTTATACCGGTACCAAGCCTTTCTGCACTAAGTGCACCTTCCATCACAACCAGGGTCCCTGTCCAACCCACTGTGAGAAATGCAAACGTTTGGGGCATATGGCCAAGGACTGTAAAACAGGAGCCCCGGGAACCAGTGGCAGCAATCAAAAAGGCTGCTTTGTGTGTGGAGTTACTGGGCACTTCAAGAGTGAGTGCCCAAAACTGAGGAATGGTGGAGGAGCTCAGGGGAGAGCTTTTGTGTTGGGAGCAGGTGACGCTCGTCAAGATCCCCACGTGGTATCAGGTACGTTTCTATTAAACGACATTTATGCTTACGTACTCTTTGATACTGGGGCTGATAGGAGCTTTATATCTGATAAGTTTAGTAAGCAATTGAATGCCGCTCCTTTTCCCTTAGACAACTCTTATACTATAGAATTGGCTGACGGTAAAATAATAGAGGCAAGAAGTATCATTAAGGAATGCACACTGAAGCTGGCAGATCATCCCTTTAAAATAGACTTGATGCCTATAGAACTCGGAAATTTCGACGTAGTAGTTGGTATGGATTGGTTGTCACACAATCATGCCGAGATTTTGTGTGGTAAGAAAGTGGTACGGATACCACTCCACAAGAAGAAGTTCCTAACCGTCCAAGGAGAAAGAAAGAACCGACAGTTGAATGTCATATCCGGCCTAAGAACATTAAAGTGCCTTAGGAGAGGTTGTCATGCAGTACTGGTGCAAATTGTAGAAAAAGAGGCGGAGGAGAAGCGACTTGAGGATATTCCAGTGGTTTGTGACTATCCGAAGGTCTTCCCGGAAGATTTGCCTGGACTTCCGCCAACTAGACAAGTAGAGTTCCAAATCGATTTGGTGCCGGGAGCTGCACCGATCGCAAGAGCCCCATATAGACTCGCCCCTTCTGAGATGCAAGAGCTATCCAATCAATTACAAGAGTTGATGGATAAAGGATTCATTCGACCAAGTTCCTCACCTTGGGGAGCTCCGGTCTTGTTCGTGAAAAAGAAAGACGGATCCTTCAGAATGTGCATAGACTACCGAGAGCTAAACAAGTTAACGGTAAAGAACCGCTACCCTCTCCCCAGAATTGATGACCTGTTTGACCAACTGCAAGGATCTAGCTTCTACTCTAAGATTGATCTGCGATCCGGTTATCATCAAGTAAAAGTTCGGGAAGAAGATATCCCCAAGACGGCATTCAGAACTCGTTATGGACATTACGAATTCCAGGTGATGCCATTCGGTTTAACCAACGCACCAGCCGTATTTATGGAACTCATGAATCGGGTGTGTAAACCATATCTGGATAAATTTGTAATAGTGTTCATAGACGATATCCTAATCTATTCCAGAAGTAAAGAAGAGCATGAACAACACCTCAAGTTGATCTTGGAGTTGTTAGAGAAAGAGCAGCTATACGCCAAATTTTCAAAGTGTGAATTTTGGTTGC
>JAANYP010003426.1:0-48798 GCA_020465985.1 Centrapalus pauciflorus
AAACCATGACCACCGATTACTTTTAGTCACACAAACCAATTCTTCGTGTGACCATAAAGTACTTATAGTCACTGTTTTTTTCTTTTATCATGAAAACTATTACTTTTACACACTAATAAGAAATAAAGTAAACCATGATCATTAGAAAAATATGGTCACAACATTTTTTTGTCATGGCTGTTGTTTATTTTTAGTTACATAAAAACAATAAACCGTCACCTTTAAATATTAATAGTCACAAATTTGCTTAATCCGTGACAAAAAAACCCCGTATATTGATTTTTTTAATGTGAGATTGATAGCTTTTAGTCACAAAACAAATTAAATCGTGACTTGAATGTACTTATAATCATATCTTTTTCATTTTACTATTACTATTGTTTACATTTAGACACACATAAAAACTTAATCTGTCACCTTTAAATATTAATAGTCACATGCTTGTGTGTCTTAAACTGTGACCGAAACATAATTATGGTGATATGTTTCTTTTCGTGATCATTAAATACTTTTATATACATAAAAGAAATTAAATTGTGACAAAAAAAATACTTAGTCACATTTTTCTCTTTCATCATGAATATAAAATACTTTTACACACACATAAGAAACTAAACCGTGACTATAAAATACTTATAGTCACAATAATTTTCTTATTTCATGACAATTGTTTACTTTTGGACACACTTAATGAACTCAATCATGACCATTAAACACTTATAGTCACAATGTTTTTCGTTTACCCTACGTGGCTAATGAACTCCACCCTTTGGTCACACAAAGCGATTTCGTGACCATATAAGTTAGCCTTCTGTCACAGTTTATTCATGTGACTAATTCCACCATATAATTTAGACTCATACAATTAAACTTCAGGATATCCCTTTGGTCACCGAAAGAGATTTGCGTGACCATATACATATTTATCGTCACAGTTAATAACCATCACAAGATTATTATAGACATCAAACAAATAACTGTGACAAACGATGACATTTGGTAACAATGTGGCAACCGTGACAAGTCTTTGTCACGATCCTTATGTTAAACCGTGGCTTAAGGTTTGAATGTGATTTGCAATGGTCACAGTTATTGAGATAAACTGTGGCTATCATAATAATACAAGATCATATATGACCCTTTAGTCACGTCAATAACAAAAACTGTGGCTAGGCAGTTTTGACAAAACCGTGACCATAGGTCATTTTTGTACTAGTGTGTATTCATAATAGTAATTATAGAAAGTATAAGGACCTAAGTTAGCATTTAGATAAACCGAAGAGATGTGTCTATTCACGAAAAGACACAACCTTACAAAAAGGTTTCATGAAGAGTTGCAACTATTCGTCGCACCTCTTAGATTATTATAAATAGGAAGCATTGTAAAGAATTGTATTGTGTGATTTAAAAGATTGTTATAATAAAGATTAGTTTCGGTAAATCCTATGAATGCTTTTAGAGAGTTTTCCCAACATTGGTATCAGAGCAACATGTCAAACGATCCTGAAATCTCATCATTCACCGAGAGACAGAAACAGTCGAAGAAATACACCCGGCGATTAGAACATTGTCGTTTAGGAGATTGGCAAAGAAATTGACAAATTGATACACGGGGCAGACGAACACAGTAGTGTTCTACCACCAACCGGCACCAACAAGAAATCAGTTTGATTTCCAAGAAACGAGATAGAATCAGAAAATCTAGAAAAGATTCAACTAGAGAATTTCAGTAAATTTTCTCATCACAGTAGGCAAAACCCCATAGAACCGAAGGCAAAATTCAAGCAACAATTTTTCAGAAAATCAGTAAGCCCCATCGCAATTCATAGAATTCAAGATATAGTGAAACCCTAGAATCAGATATTTCTTTATACTGAATTAAGATCAACAAAAAATCAGAAAGTTAAACCTGATTTTTGAAGAAGCAAGCCAACCGTAACAAGAACCCCACGGTTAGGAGTCTAGAACCACCGAACCACCAGTTACCAGTTACCACCACCAGGACCATCAAACGCCGCCATCACCTTAGAGGCAACGATTAGGGTCCCAGAACACGCATCGAACGAAACATCAGCAGAAACCATAGGCATCGATTAGAAAAGACAGAGCACCTATTAAGAAGAGTTGTAGCACCGATTCACAGGAATCACAAAGGGTTACATCGATTCAACGTAGGTGCCGATTAGGAAATACATCAGTTCAAAAGGGGGTAACACCGTTTGAGAGAAACGGTTGAAAGGAGAAGGACAACAACGTTTCATAGAACACGGGTTCACAGAAGGGGAATACACCGTTTGAGAGAAAACGATAGAGAAGAGAAAAAAGAAGGCATTGTAACATTCAAGGAACGTCTCAAAAGGAAAAAGCAGAAAGGCAGAAACCAAGATAGAGAGAAGTCACAGCCGGATCATTTTACAAGTCCCAGAAGAAGGAGGGCTCAATCAAAAAGTAAAGGCCCAAAAGGCACAAAGAATAAAGAAAACAGATTTTTCTTTTCCAATTTTTAATTTTAGTATATATATTCTGATTATATATATTATTATTATTTTAGAAGATAGACTTTAATTAATTAGAAGAATAAATTAAAGATTGATATTTGCCGGTTACAATTTCCGTTAGGAAAACGTTAAAATTTTTTAGAAATAATTGTGATTTGACAGAAAAATTAAGTTGAAATTATTTCTTAGATTTATTTTGAGTTTAAGAGAAAACCAAATTAAGAATTATGACGAGAGATAAAAGTGTAGATATAGAGATAGACCAAGTTCAAGAAAGAGAAAAAAGAAAGAGAGAAAGAGACTGGATTCCATTTTTCTGTGTTTTCTCACAATTTATTTATCATGCGAAAGGGACGATCTATGCACAAAAAGAGGCCATTATCCTTGTAAAACTCAACCAATATAATTTCAAATTCAGGAAGAAAAAGAGATCTCTTCCAACAACAACCTTCCTAAATTACTCACTATCAAAGATTATGTGCATCTTTAACAATCAATTTATCATAAATCAACACATATACTACAAAGTACAGACCACATTGACCCCCTTATATGAGTAGCAAGGACTTGACACGTGAAAAGAGGGTAGTATTAAAAACCACAGGCCATGAAAAAAAATTCAATTTCTTCACCAAAAAAGGTGCGGCAATAATTCAATAAATGCCAATAGGGGCACAAAAAAAGGCAATTCATGCATTACATTGATAAATTTGAAAAAAAAATCAAATGCTAGATACAAGAGAAAAGCCCTAAAAACTAATTAAATTCGACAAAAAGCAGTGCATTACCTTGAGAGCACCAAATACACGATTGACAGTAGCAGTTTTGATGAGACCAACATCCAGAAGAGTACGGAAAGGCATACAGGCTCAAATAACTGCGACATTCAAATGATTAAAAATAGCTAAATACCTCAACAGTCCCTAGTACTCTTCATCCATCTCAAGCATTTTCAGAACTATGTGCAGGCTCAACAGTAATCTTCACCGGTTGCCTGCATATCTGACATGTCAACCGACATAGAATACAAATAACTGCGACATTCAAATGATTAAAAATAGATAAATACCTCAATAGTCCCTGGTACTCTTCATCCATCTCAAGCATTTTCAGAACACAGCGAGCAAACAGAAGTCGTACAGTACGCTACATTTCAAAAGAGTTGAGTACCAAACTTTTTACAACAGAAAAAATGAGACAATGAACATGAATTAAGACACAAAAATACATGCAACATAGTTTGTGAGCCCAACTTTATGACTATAGTGAGTCAGCTCATGAGCATATGCTGATGCAAGAACCATATTGCAGAAACAATTTATGTAATTACATCCTTGTTGGTATAATATCATCATTAAGGGGAACTTTTCTATTAAAACACCACAAAAAGTTATTAAGATACATGATTCACCTAATAGAAGCTATCAACTTTGGCATGTACAAAGTCTAAGCAAGTAAATACAACGACAAAGTGGAAGTCAAATAGAAGTACAGTAAATGAAAATTGTAAAAACAGTTGATCGTTGACGAGCGGTCGTTGTGGCCCGTAGAAATAACCTTAAATCTAACTATTAGCGTAGGGAATTAAGGTTCGAATCCGCAGGGAGTGTGTAGGTTTATTAGGGTTAATTAGCTAGTTTTTTTAGGTTTATAAAAGCGATTAAATTGTGAAATGAGTGATTTGTTTAGAATAATGATTACGACTAAACTATAACTAAAACAACGGCAAGCAACTAACGAATTGATTAACAAGCAAATCGAAGATAACCATATACGGGATCACTACGGCATAAGTTATTACTCACTTGAATTTCATGCAACGATCACATAGACACAATCAATTGCGTAGTCAAATTAATCATAAATACTTTAACCAATAAATCTCGGCATAGCGCATGCAATATTCATTACTTGTCTTAATCCCTAAACTAATGGACTCGGCACAAATAATAATACCACTATGAACAATCTTGTTTTTACCAATCAAACCATTTACTCATAATAATAACCAAATGTTTATCATTTGCATTACACATAAAGTATTCAAGAAAACACGAAATACATCAAACATAAAGTGAAATTTAAGAATGTAAAACTTAGCTGTAGATCCTCCGCAAACGGCTATGATGGTTTAACGGCTCATTGTGTGCTCTTCACCGGGAATGGTTGGAGACATCATCGTAGGCTCGAACGGGTGCAATCCACCGTCTTCATTATTGGATCGTGAATCAACTCCGGCAGTGCTTCGCCGCTTTTTTCAACACTTCAGGACTGTCTAAAATCGGCTGCAAACGTTCTGTGTATTTATACAGGACGAATGGTTTAGGGTTTTGGGCTTAAAAACGCTGCTCCAGGCTCCCCCCTTGCGCCCGGGGTATGCCAGCGTGCTGGTACTAATCTTGAACTTGAAATGTTACTGTTTTGGGGCGTAGGGTGGGCGTAGCCCTACTCCCCGACCTGCTCGGTTCGCGCTGAATTTTCTCGTGGTGCTTTGAAATGACTTTCGGACCCTGAAACACAAATATGATGTAAAGATATGATAGTTACGAAGTAAATGTGCATATATGAGCCTTTAAAACTACTGAAAACACACAATAATACAGTCTTATCAATCTTACAACCAATATATTTTTTCTAAAACAAAATTAAACATATAGCTGAGAAATAAATTACTAAAATAAAAGTTATATGAGCAGGATACAAATCGCACAACAAAATGATATTTTGGAGTGTTGTACTTATTTTTGTCTTAGTTAATCAGACGGATCCTTGCACGATAGATAACCAAAAGAAAACAAAATTGGGTTTCGCATTACTTATATAACTCAAAAGGGAAAACAGTGTACCGAACACAACATGTAACCAAAAAAAGATGTACTTGCGTCTTCTTCTTTTAAACTTGACTTCTCTGGGCTTCATAAACAACACAATAAACGATACATTTAGCATCCATAGCCATGCAAATAACAATTAAATCAAACGAGATAAATAAATATCGCCATAAAGCATAGCAGAAAATAATTTATAAAGGAAAATTTTTAGATTTTACCTTGAAAGGACCATAATCTGTTCGGAAACTAATTCCTAGAACATATTTAAACCAAACACGAAGCCCCTGAAATTGTAATAACAAAAGAAGTAATCTAATTTATATGTATCTTGTCAAATTTATCAAAAAAAGATTGTTACTTCTCAGATGAGCATAGAGTCCAGCTTACTTAATTAGCTTAATGAACTTCACCAAATAATATGTATCTTCAAAATAATACTGGGAACAACAAATTAAGATATAAGTATACAATTATCTTGAAATTAATAATATAAGTTTCTAAATAAAATATTTTATTCCAAGAAACACTTACCTCAGGTTCATGTCCGTTACAAAAAACATATGTCTAAATCACATCTAATTCTCCTTCTTTTACCTTGTGAATAAACATCTGAAACATCAAAAGAATTGCAAAGTTTGAAAAACAAACCATATTTATGAAAAATAAAAAGCATCAAGTAAAGACCTGAAAATAGATACGCACAAAAACCACTCAAAAATTAACACCATGTGATATGTACAAAAATCAAACTCCAATATATCAAATATGCAAACAGAAAGTTGAAATACGTGATTGGAACCCTAAAATTGCAATTATGAAACACCCATACAACAATAAAACATGTTCAAGTGTAATTAACAATAATTACAACAATAATACTTTCGAAATTAGGGTAGAATTAAAACTTTTACAACTAATGCATCAAAAGTGATGCACTCGAATAACAACTATTAAGGTCTACAAGGTTACAGGTCATAATCCTACGAACGAATAGTTAAGGCCAGGAAGTCGGCTACCCAAAACCCAACACAACATTCAAGTCATACCATTAGTCTTCAATCTAATATCTTCAACAACACGGAAGTCTCAAAGCTTCCAGCATGGTATCACAAAACCCGTAAAAATGTTAACAACTAAAACGTAAACAACAAAATTGTTTACTGAATTCCAAGATTAATATATATATATATATATATATATATATATATATATATATATATATATAACAATTACATGGTAATGATATCATACATTCTAATTAGTTCAAATAAAATACAACATTCAACAATCACCAATTTACAACTTATGAGATGTTTCATCTCATCTCACTGAGGACTATGTAATTCTCCATATTTATTTCCATGGGGTTCTAAACTACTAATATGATTAATTTACCTAGTTCATATCCATAGGTTCTATCTTCACCGCCCGGCCTAGCTGAGTCAACGCGTGAAACTAAATAACGTCATAGTATCTCGTTGTAACGTTAAATCAATATTGCCCGCACGCGACTCGTTGCATTAACAAACACTACCACTCATGACTTCACAAACACAGGTGTTGTGTCACCATGCTTGCAGCCCATCGTTTATTCAATATCGCCCGCAGGCGGCCCGTTGTTGTCCTCACATGTTACAACACTTCGATTTGGATATCCGATCAAGTCACGTTTGCAGCCCAACGTTTATTTATCATCGCCCGCAGGCGGCCCGATGCTGTCCTCACATGAAAGAGTCCAACGCAATCCAATCTTAATATGTATATACAAATGACCACATCTACCCCGAACAAGTACGGGAGTGGTTTCCAACAATATATATATATACATGCACATATAACTATGTCCACCCCGATCAAGTACGGGAGTGGTTACCCACAAATCAATTATTTTGAACACTCAACAATCCAGTTTGTCAAGAATGATCCAATATGGCTAATGTGTCTCATGTGTTATCAATTTTATATGTTTAGTTATTAAGCTTCCAACCATAACCTTTCATATGAGTACATTTGGTTACCACTTTAGGCTTATCGGTTAAACGACCCTAACCAACAACTTACAACCAGATAGGTTATCAAGCAACGTGCATAACGATCAATTTATGATGGCCTCAACATCTACTCGACTAATCAATAACAAGTATCGGTTCTATTCAATGTTTAATGTCCAAATAGATTACCGTGATCAACTAACAACAATTAATCACATTAATAACTCTCCAATTAGCCATATAAACATTTTGACCAACCAACAAGGTCACTGAGACATATGTTGGTTCGTTCAAATAAATAGTATTTCCAATATGACATTCACGACAAACCAATCTACAATGACGTCAACTAGCATGGCAACACATTTTCAATATATGATGCATGTCAACATGTCCAAAATATATGGGTTAGAATGAATATATCAATACGGCATATGAGTATGCATGATCAAATAGATAGTTAACGACCTAGCATAAACAACAATTAACATGTATCATTATTCTATATTTATCCTTGATTGGCTATTTATAGCCTCGACGTCCCAATTTGACCTAGAAATGCCGAAATAAGGCAAATTCTTTTTCGAATAGGCTCCAACGATCCAATTCACCTACATGATGTTTACATAACAAATATATAAGCCCCCAAAGCTTATTAAGTCCACAAAGTTCTCCGAAGGTGAGTTTGATTAACAACGTGAGAGTTTCGTGTCATTCCGGTTCCCAACGAACTCGGAATCATGTTCCAACTTTGGGAACAATTAGACTCATACAATAGGAGTTGAAAACAAGTGTTGGATCCCAACATAGAGGCTCAATGCTCTCAACAACTCTTTAAACCTTCCCAATTACATTTCAGGTTCCAAACTGAAAGCCTTATATCCATTTCGGGACTCTATGAGACCCGAATGTGAAATTAAACTTTAGAACCCTTTAAACACTTAATTTAGATGTATTTTACAAGTATTAGATCTTAGATTAGAGCCCCTATGCTCAAAATCAATTTAATTTCCAGAAGCATCGACGCGGGGCGCGACCCGGGGCGTTAATCTAGCAGAGTCAAAATTTCATGAGACACGCATTAGGGACGCGACGCGTCAAGGAAATGACGCGGCGCGTCGACCGTGTCTGCAGACATGAAAGTTACGGGTTTTACACCCAAAATTCCAAAACTCGATCAAACTCAAAACCAATGCATGGAATCGATTATACAACATATTTAAACACTTTTGAATTCATTTTGAGGTTTTAAAACATCACAAATGCAACCGTTTGATCTATGGCTCAATTTGAGCCCTAATTGAGATTCTAACTCAATCCAACCAAATCAACACATATAGCTACATATTATGGCTCCATTTCAACCCAATAACAACCTATTACAACATTTATTAACATTTAGGTTGATTCCTAAACAAAACTCCATGAACCCATTTGAATTCATCATCAACCATGGAGCCAAAATAAAGAGAAAATGAAGAAGGATAATGGGAGGAGGTTATACCTTCAATAACCGACAATATGAGAAAGATTTGAGCTCCAAAGTCTTCAATCTTTAACCTCTACCCAACTCTCTACTCTCTCATTCTCTCAAATAAGCAAGAACACACACACACACACACACCTTGGACGATTTTAAGAAGGGAAATAAGGGGAGGGCTTTGGCCCTTTGACCATTCACCACCCCACACAATCACACTGCTTCATATTGCACCCCTCTAGCCATAATTTATCTTTCAGTTACAAAGTTACTACCCATTTTTGCATATTACATAAATAATCATCTTTTCAAATTATAAAGTACATTGCTAGTTTCCATATTAATTATCACTAGACATAATTAATATTTACTAATTGCAACAATATAATTTATTAGACACTCATTATTCCATAATTATAATAATCAAACGCTATTATAGTTATTTAATTACCTCTTAATTATTTGGGGTGTTACAAATTAGAATCACCAGTCATTATACGAAGATGAACATGATACACAAGAAGAGATAACGATTGGACACAAGGAGGAGCAGCAGAAAAAAGAACTTAGGGGAGGAAAGATACTCACCGAGGGTTCAGGGTTGTGGTGGACTGAGCGGCACAAAGAGCCGCAATATAAGGGTGGTGCTCAGCGAGGTGGTGGTGGCCGAAGTATGGGGATTAATCAGAGGGATAGTCGCACAAGGGCTGGTGGCCGTAAAAGATGGCGGCAATTGGGAGTGTTCCGCGGTGATAGAAGGGTGGCTGGTGGGGTGTTGGTGATTAGCGATGCGGGGGCCATGGGGCAGCTGTTGGTGGTTTTGGGAAGGCCAGCATGCTGTGTGAAGGCAGACGACACAGGTGGAAGAGGGTGGAGGCCGTGGCGGGTGGCTACTTGAGGCATGTTGTTGGAACTTAGAAGGAAATTATCTAGCAGACAAGGATTGGAGAGTTGTGTCAACACACAAACGTGGGAGCAGAAAAGCCCAATTGTCTTTTCCAAAAACACAGATTTCAAGAATTCAAAATTTACAACCAAATCCGTTTTTATTTGTTTTGCATCACATACTTGTAGATTATGCTTTAAAGACTTGTAAGTCTTAAAATTCAAGACATTAGCTTTAAGAAGTTGTACATTGTGCATTGCATCTTCTAAAAAGCTAAATGTTTTATTAGTAGCAGAGATACAACTCTTTAAAGCTGAATCTTAATATTTAAGACATACCACCTTCTAAAGCTAAACGTACAACTTTATTATGCATGAAAATGTGAATTTCGTGTGTATCATTATTGCAGGGTTTTACGGGGAATTGCATGTTTTATAGGGTGAAGATACAACTTTTGGTTTCTCACACGTGTTCAATGCTCCACCATCATCATCTGCTCTCTCATACACTCTCAACCCTTCTCTCTCCCTCTCACCTATCAACGATATCAATGGCCTGGAAGAAAACAAATACATGTCATTGATTTGTATTTCCTATCATCGTTCCCAACTTCTTTTCACCGGTCCGGTGACCGTTCTCTATCACTACCTTGGAACAATGACATCCTCAAATTTAATCTTCCATCAAGGTACTGGTTTGTCCATCGTTCATGATCTGATTTCTCCCGTTTTCAATACTTTTGCAAAAATTAAGTACCCAGATGCGATGGGTATTATTCATCACCAATAAATCCCATAGAGAAGCCAACAACAACCATCATTACCATCAATTTTCAGTTCTGGTGCCGGGTTGGGCTTCTAAATTTGAGCATGTGAGGATAATTTACAAGTCAATATCATCATCAATTTGAGCATGGGGATGGGATTGAGAATGAATGCTTTTGTGCTTGATAATACGAGCAAGCTATATTCCATTTTTGGCTGTTATGGAGCAGTCTCGTATGCCAGCACACACTCTAGTTCAGAACAGTTTTTCTAAATTTCAGGTTACTATACGGAGATTCATGTACCTTTTAATATCTTTTTCAGTTGCTATTGCGTTATTTGCTCATGCTATTATTTGGGCATATGCATAACTTAAATTTCCTTCAATTTTTTTCAAAGATGAGTCGTGGAAAGTTGACTATAAAGGATAATCAAATCAAGCATGCAAGTGGGGACTGGGCAAATGAATATCAACAGTAATACAATGCAGGCCTGTCTTCTGTCTTCTTGGGCAGATCAGTATGCAAATGAAGAGGCACGTAGAAAATTTAAAATTTTCATATACATGTGTTGGAAATTCATTTTAAGTGTTAATAAACTTTAAGATATATAAGTTTAGTATATGTATTTAATTGTGTAATATTCCAGTATGTGTATGTGTATAAACCGGATGACATTAAGTAGTTATTAGTAGTTATTTTCCCTCCAAAATTAACTACCGAAATGAACCATCACATTGGTTCTTTGCACCGGTTCATTGTCTATATAAGGAGGAACAATTATGTAATTAATAAGTGTGTGTATAATGTATTAAGTTAGTTATATATTCTGTGTTTTACTTTCCCTCTGTTTCTGCCTCTCGTATATACACACTGCACACACACAGAATTATGAAACTTTCTACATAGAAGAGAGATATGGCAAGGCAATTACGGGCATCTAATTTCAGAGATTATAGGATGCCATTCTACCATGATCTCTATTCTAACAATTGGTATCAGAGCAGGCTTCGATTGGGACTGAAAGGAGACGCTGAAAGTGGATCATGGATGAAAGAAAAGTTGCGCAGAATGAGGGATAAGAGACTGCACTTGTAGCGCTGGGAAGAAGACCGTAGGATTGAGGAATTGGAGAGAAAAGAAAGGCGTTCAAGATGTTATAAGTGTCGAACCAGAAGATCGAACCTTTGAAACCATATGTTCAAAGATACAAGGAACGAATATGCTTTGATGGTGAATACCTGGTACAAGGAAGGAACGGACAACACCAACTGGAACAACTATTGGTATGTGAACACCAAAATCTCTAAACACATGACACCCAATAAAGATTTGTTTAACAAATTGAAAAGTTGTTTCATAGTGGACACTCAGGAGCATGAATCAAACATACTATTTACACATGGTATTGGGGTTATCAAATTGAAAACAACCCACAATGAGTACACAATACCATATGTAGCGTATGTCCCTGAAATCAACATCAATTTACTTAGCATGAAGCAACTGATCATGCAAGGTTTTGAAGTTGATTTTGATGGTCTTACATGCAAAGTGTCGCATGTGTTTGATCCTGAAAATGAAGAGAAGAGTTTTGTTGAAGAAAGTGGTTTTAAAAGACAAGATGAATATCTTACAAAGTATTTTGAAGACATTGACAACTCAATTGATGTTGTCAAGTCACAAGAAAATCAAGAGGATGATGATTAGGAAGTAGTGTCTTTAAGATTGATAGTATTGAAGAATTTATCAAACTTTTGGATTTGATAAATGACAACCACTTTGTTATGGCATATAAAGCTTTATTTAAAAATGCATTTGAAATAGCTTTAAGTTGGTATCATGAGAACATTACCAAGTCAAAGATAGAATTGTCATTTAAGTTGTTTGGAGCAAAAATATGCTTGTTTGATCTTTACAAGATCGTTGAAAGTAATGGAGGCTTTGAAAGTGTTACATCAAGAAACAAGTGGGTTGGAATAGCCAACGGTTTAGGCTTTCCAATTGATTTCCAAAATGGGTTAAAGGAAATCTATGTTGCATGCCTAGTACACCCTCAAGAGTACTACAAGTTCATCAAGAGAACCGAGAAACGGCAATGGGATCATTCAAGTGAGTTGAATGTTGTGGGCACAACTAAGAGAGTAGTTGGCCAAGATGAACCAAGATTTGAGGATTGTATAGCACGATGATGCAAGGTTGATGATGTGAACACAATGGACAAGAAGAAGGTGGTTGAAGGAACAAGCAACAAAGAAGATGGAACAATTAATGTGGTTTTGAAGATGGCAAGTGAAGTAATTGAAGATGGTGTCAACAAAGAAGATGATGACTTTGTCATCATTGTGTGAAGCTCAAGATGGAAGGTTCATATTAAAGTTTATAACACTAAGGGGGTGAATGTTGGAAATTCATTTTAAGTGTTAATAAACTTTAAGATATATAAGTTTAGTATATGTATTTAATTGTGTAATATTCCGGTATTTGTATGTGTATGTGTATAAACCGGACGACATTAAGTAGTTATTAGTAGTTATTTTCCCTCCAAAATGAACCATCACGTTGGTTCTTTGCACCGGTTCATTGTCTATATAAGGAGGAACAATTATGTAATTAATAAGTGTGTGTATAATGTAATAAGTTAGTTATATATTCTGTGTTTTACTTTCCCTCTGTTTCTGCCTCTCGTATATACACACTGCACACACACAGAATTATGAAACTTTCTACATAGAAGAGAGATATGGCAAGGCAATTACGGGCATCTAATTTCAGAGATTATAGGATGCCATTCTACCATGATCGCTATTCTAACAACATGTACATGGATCACATATTTGTATATAGCTGACAAAGCTTGTTTTATGCATAATTGTCTTCAGCTTTCTAGGGTCCTGATAGGTGGGCTGATAGGTGGGCTGATGAATATACTACTCAGCGTGTTCATCATGCAGATGAATATGGACGTCAGATTGGCGAAGGGATTCTAGGAAATGATTCTGCTGATACTAGGGCAAGTGCATATGATGAGTAAGTTTATCTTGCTTTCCAATCTCTGTTGCTTTTGTTGTTTGTCGTTTTGCTCTTTAATCAAAATTGAATTTCTTTACTATATAGGAATATGAGTCGATTGGTGTTTTCACGGATAAGGACAATGGTGCTGCGTGCTTGAAGGTTTGATCAGTTTACTATCTTTAATATACTTTTTTTTAGTTGGGTTATGTTTAGTTGTTTGCATGGTTTCTTTTTATGGGCATAATTTGGGGACAATAATGTCATTTTCTAACTAATGGTCAGTTAATTTGCTTGCTTGTTTTCCAATGATGTGTTTTGATTTATTCACTGCCAATCACGTGCTTTCAATTTTATACCTATGGGCTGCCAATCACTTGCTTTCAGTGTTATATTTGTGTTCGAGTCTTTCAAATTGTGTAACGTAGAGTTTCTCGTTTTAATTTACAATGCATCTATGTAGCTGTAATTTGTCATCGGATTTACAAATTAAAATTCTTTGTTAATGTCATGCCAATATTATAGGATGGAAGATGTTATTTGTGATCATTTGCCACATGCTCTTCGAAGTTCCATCTTTGAATGACATTTTATTTCATAGGAAGTCTTCAATTAAGTTGTCACTGTAGGAATAGTGTGCCCGATACCAATTATAAAATATAAGAAATGTATTACGAATTACAATTCAGAAATGAAATTACAATACACGGAAATAATCAGAATACAGAAATTAAAATTACAAGTAAAAGAAATAATAATACGGAAAATTAAATTACAATACGGAAAAATAAAGGCTAAGTCTCGTGTTTGACACGATTCCCTTAAAACAGATTTGAAATCTGTTTCCCATGGTACAACAGCCAAAGCAGCTTGTATTGCCGGAGGTAACCAACTCTGAAAAATCACGTGAATTGAAGGTGTTCTTCATTTTTGGAAGCAGCAACGTCTTGCCGTTAAAGTGCAAAAAGTTTCAAGAATGCAAAGTGTTTTCCAAGTCTTTCAAGTGTATTTTGGTGTTTGCATCTCCATCCCTTTTATAGGAGATGAGTTGTAACAACAAATTAATTATATTTAATTGTAATAATAATAAAAAACCATCTTTTTATTAATAATTAAATATAATAATTGTATTATTAAACCATGAGTTGTAACAACAAGTTAATTATATTTAATTGTAATAAGAAAACATTTTATATTAATAATTAAATATAATAATTCTATCATTAAATCATTTCTGGATTTGTCCAAGACACGAACGCGGCTCACGCAAAAAATACCTTACGAGGCGGATGCGAGTGCACACAAGTTTAATGATTTGCTACTGTTTGGACCCAAGATTTTTCTTGGAGTAACTTGTCATGCTTGTCAAGGCTCCTCCTTATAAACCACTCATAGTTTGGTCCTTCTTCCTACGTGGGACAAGTTTTCACACTTTTAACTTGCATTTTCCCACATCAAACATCAATCTTTGAGCATCGATATCTCATTCATCTTAGCTCCGTTTTGGACGTTCTTTATATCATTGTAATCCTCTTTTCAAGGAGAATACAAACCCACAAAATATTAATTATATATCCCACAATTATATATAATTATATTTGGTCCAAAAACATGGAAAATACACTTTTTCCTTTGAAAAATTTACACTTTTTTCCAACAATCCCCCACATGAATGAGAGATCGATCGAAAACACATTCCAATCATCCCCCACATGTATGAGATTGATCGAAGACACATAAAATTCTAATGAATTTTCAATGGTTGAAATCTTGCATAGGATAGGTAGGTGTAAACCTTTGAACCTTCCCTTATGAATTGCACTTAGCCTTCTAGCCGTCAGTAGAACTCGATGTCTTTAAACTGAGCTGCCATTTGTGAAGACGACAATACACTTCACACAAGAATCTCCCTGACAAGGTTAACTCCTCATAGTCGTGTCCGTTATGGTCATGGAACACTAGCCTGGTTCTGCAAGAGCTATTAAGAATTGTGTCCCTACAATTCCACTCGAAGCGACCCCATGACGGGCCGTCGTTGTGACCCGCCGATTTAATCCTAAATCCACTAATTAGATAGAGAAGTAAG
The DNA here is from genome assembly GCA_020465985.1 of Centrapalus pauciflorus. Taxonomy (NCBI): domain Eukaryota; kingdom Viridiplantae; phylum Streptophyta; class Magnoliopsida; order Asterales; family Asteraceae; genus Centrapalus; species Centrapalus pauciflorus. The sequence continues at coordinate 15,548 of JAANYP010003426.1, forward strand.
GGTCGAATCCACAGGAAGTGTGGTCGTAATTAGGATTAGGTTATTAGCCTTATAGGAATAGGTTTATTGAAAGCATTTAAATTGTGAAATTGTGGATTTGAATGAGTTGTTTAGAATAATGATTTGCTATTGCCTCTAACTAAAATTAAGAACGAAGTGACTAACGAAGAAGATAAAAAATCAAGAGACGAATAACCATTCACGGAATCACCACGGCATAAGTATTACTCACTATAACTTCATACGATGTTCACATAGACATAATCAATTGTGCGACTAAATTAATCAAATGTGTTTTAACCAATAACTCTCGGCATAGCATATGCAACATTAATACTCGTCTTAATCCCTAAACTAATGGACTCGACACGAATAATAACAATACTATAAACTATCTTGCTTTTACCAATAGCAACACATAATCATAGCCAAATGTTTATCATTTGCATACACATAATAGATCTAGCTCAATACGAATACATCAAAACATAAGAAATTAAAGAAAAGTAAACTTAGTCGTAGATCCTCCGCAAACCGCTAATGGGATTAGCCGCTCATCGTATGCTCGTCACAATCACAGATCTGAGCCATTGGATAGCTTGCGAACCACGGTCTTCGTTCTTGTATCGTAGATCCACTCCGGCAGAGCTTCGGCACACTTGCATACATGTCGGGACTCTTCTCCAAAGCTGCCCCTCCTCTACTATTTATAGGGAATCGAAATTAGGGTTTCAGGGTTGAAAAACGCGTATTGGCGCCGCACCAGCGCAGGCGAGGCGCAGACCTGTGCCCCCCCCCCCCCTGCGCCCGGATGCGGCTAGGGTTTAGCTGGCGTGTGCTGGAACATATCTGGACAGGTTGGCCGCTGTGTGGAGCGCAGGGTAGCGCAGGCCTGCGCCCCCCTCAGTCCAATATGCTCTGAATTCTCTCGGATTGCTTCTTTTTATCATCTTGGTCCTGAAATACAAACTTGGAGTAATAATATGGATTTTACGAAGTATCGGTGCTTAAAATAATCATAATATGACTCAGAAACCATATAAATATCAAATCTCCCCAACTTAACTCTTGGTCGCCCCCGAACAAGCTTTTGGAATTAGAACTAACTAAGTAACGAGCAAGAATTGGCAGTGAGTCTAGGAATTTTATGTCAAGCTAGTCTTCGTACTAATGCATTAAAATTCTTATCATGTAAATTGAAGATATTTTCAGTTAAAATATACTTCTCTTATAATTTATATAATGTATCTCACTTTTGAAAATACCCTTTTAGCTCAAGGTTACAATACTTAAAACATGTGGGTCTTTCGACCATCTTTTTCCTCTTTGCATGTTTACAACAAATTTTCTTTTTAATACCATGCTTCTATCTATTTTCTTTTCACTATGTTAGCTAGATGGTCCATGCAACGAGATTTCGGTCAACCGCTCCCAAACCAAATGGTTTTAGGGGATTAGGCATGAGTGGTACCCCTACGGACTTAGTTTCTCGAACCATCTAGACTACGATTAAATTACTTTGAGGCTAAAACATGATTAAGTTCTCCCCCTTATTGCATGGGGTTTCAAAATCTTTTGACACATTACTAATATTCAAGCCCAAATAAATTTTAACGTACTTGAATCCATTTTACATGGAAAAAATTTTAATTATTACTACGACTCTTTTTCTTAATTATAAAATATCCTGTCAACACTGGCCAATTCCCTCGCACATGTATTTTCTAAGTATCATCATATTCCACAGCCTGATCGGCAAACAAGACTCAAATGGGGAATAAATGACAGACTATATAAACATTAAAAACATTAAATAGGACTCGGCTAAGAACTAAAATTGAAATTACGATAAAGAAATTAAATGCCTAACAAACTAAAATAAAATAAAAGAAAAGACAGAAAAGTAAAGAATAAGGAAAGGTAGTACCCGATCACTCAAATGGAGGAGGCGGCGGAGGAGGACCGAAGACGCTGTTGTAGAAGTCGGTATACGGGTTCTGGCCATGGGTGAACTGTGCAGTCGGCGGAACCAAATGAGGAACCATATGGTCTGGGAGGTCCTGCCTACCATGCGCCGGATAGCGCTGATAAGTATCGACGGCAGGGTTGTAGGCCTGGTAGTCGGGCATCGTGTAATCCTCATACGACTGATATTGCATACCGGTCATGGAGTCCTCATGGTGTCGAACTCCCTCCCTGTATGCCCAGTCATGGTGCTGGTAGTAGGCATTTTGGTATGTCAGGGCTCTCTGCCCATCCTGTAACTGATCTACCCGGCCTGCTAAGTGATAGACCTTATCATAAATATGGGTCATACGCCCATTCATCTCATCTAGCCTCTGGGTCACATCCTCTCGGAACTCACCCTGACCCACAGTTATATCCTCAATCCGCCTCATCATGTCGTCAAAATCAAAATTGTCATTACCTCGACTACGCGAGGTAGACGCACCTAGGTTCGGCTCAGAATGCCGAACCTCCGCCTCATCGGCGGCCTTCTCCTCTCTCTCTCCTCTCATCCTCAGTATAGTCCTCGATATACGACTTATTTGTCTCTTTGTCGAATATCTCGAACCCTTCATCAACTTCCCTAAAAATCAAGGTAGGGAACATGGCGGCCGTAATGAACGTTGTCGAAATGGGGGATAGCAGGGAATCGGGCGAAAGTGAGCACGTCCTCTCAAGGAACTTGGAGATCAACCAAGCATGGGGGACGATCGTCCTCTCTCTCGTGTCGTACATAGCCCATAAATCATTCATAACTGTCCATGCAAAGGACAATCTGGGCTTACCCTTAAGAAGGGCGTGAAGGACAGTGATATCCCTATGCCTGACTTTGGTCAGGTCACTATCACAAGGTAAGATGTTATTCACAAGAATCTTGTGATGCACCTTGCACCTCAGAGATAAAGCCTTTCGACTGTAGGAAGTGGAGGACTCGGCCTCCAAAATGGACGGGATAAAGACTCTATTAACCTGCTCCATCCACTCCCCTGACCAAGTCATATAAGTAAAGGTCAATTGGGCCTCATTCATATACTCATAACCCCGCTGGTCAGACCCTTCGTAGCCTACCCCAGTATCTAAATTAAACAATTGGTGAAGGATTTGTGCATCCATCGTCACGTACCTACCATGGACGGTGCCTATCAACCTAAAGTCGTTCGTTGAACGACTCGTCTCCCTTCGTAGGGTAGACATCTACTCGACTACATCAGATTGGTAAATATCATTACCACCAACTCAAACACACCTTCCCACCCCAAATAGTCAAAAAGATATGGGATCCCGTAATCCTCAAAGTCACTCCTCTTAACGCTCTTTTCAGTCAACACTTTATTAAAATATTTCCTATATTAAAACAAATGTGTTCTAATGTGTTCGAGGTGTTGGGATAAAAGGAGGTTTGGAGACCAATCTATTGGGATATCAACATTTTGGGTTCGTTGTCTCGTTCTCCTTGCCATATACAATTTGTGCCAACCAACCGTAATATGCATGAGATAAATCAAATAATGTAAACTATAATTGCAATTTTCACAATTACGCTCACTTAAAAGGATGCACTATATATATATATATATATATATATATATATACACACTTTTACGCTCACATTTTGCATCCTATATATATAGTCTATAAATTGCCATTATTTTAGGCACTAAACATTTATCATATTCAAATAAAACATTTAGCACATAAAATTTATTTTTATGCTAGCCACCTAAGTTTCATAATTTTCACAATATATGCACATTTAGGCAACCAACTTTATAAATCCAAATTAATTTCTAGAAATTAATCATGGTAAATTAACAAACATAACACATAAACACATATCTCATGAAACATACATCAAGGTTATCATCAAAATCATGCAATTTCACATACTTTGACTCTAAAAAGTCAAAATCACCATGAAAACTCCATTGATGACCATGAAGCTCAAGCTTTCATTTTTGCTCAAAAAAGTATGAAATAAGTTGCAATAACTCAATAAAAACACTAACCTTGGTGATTGGAAGCTTTACTTGATACAAATCTAGCTTTTCTTCTTCCACACTTTCTCTACCCAAAAATCTTCAAAAATGGATGAAACTACCCACAAGGAGCTGATTTCTAGCCTAGACTTTTTATATTTGTGAAAATGTAGGTGTTTTGAAGCTTAAATTTGCAAATTTTGGGCACAAAAACGATGTTTTTGGGAGAAAGCCGCACACCCAACCGTGGGTTCTTGCTCTAGGGTTGTGAAAATGCTGAATTGGGGCTCAAAATTGAATTTAAAACCAATGGGACGCAGGGCCAGCGCAGGCCTGCGCACCCCCCTGCGCCCAACTCCGCTAAATTTTCGATTTTTTACTGTTTTGGTACGCGTGACTATAAATTTTTCTACTTTTTGATATGGAACGTAGTCTAAAAATACGTTTTTGTGAGGGCTAAATTAATTAATTAATTTTATCATTATAACCTACCCTCCCCAACTTAAACTTTTGTGACGTCCTCGTCACATCAAGATTAATTTATCGGTTAAGAACATGGAAAGATAGATCGATATATATTCCTTATTCATAAAAACTAAAATTAAACAAACAAATAATAAAACAAACAAAATTTAATTTTTATAATTCAACTTAAATAAACATCACACTTAAAAATAAAGTACTATTACAATCCAAATAACATAAATAAACAAGCCAAACAAACCAAACCACCACATCAGAAAAGAAAAATAAAATACAAACCATACTTAATGTTTTTAGCACACGTAATTAAAATAAATATTCAAATAATTATAAAATTCATCATTCGGTCTGAGATGTGACGGTTTCTTCCAATCTGAGTGCGTGTTAAACAATTGCTCATTCTTCTTTTGATTTTCCCGAAGCAGTTGGATCTCCTTCTTCAAAATGTTGTTTGCGTTTACTAAACCTCCAACTGTTTCCTTCAACTTGTGCACTTCATCCCAAACAAGGTCAATGGTCTCGACCCTCTTCCACGGCCTCTGATCATCTTCATCAACATCCATTCGGGCTTTTCCTTTATTATTTTGTCTTTCAGGAACGGGTTCTGGGGCTTTGTAAGGGATTTGGGTTACCTTAGTAGACTTTGGACAACGAATTTGGAAACCCCTCTCGGTACGTTCAAAAACTAGCCCTACCATCGTAAATCTTGTAAACCATAAGGTATTTGGGTTAAGGATCTGTATGGGCAAATCCTCAGACACACTCTTTTCTATTACGAATAATTAGGTTAACATCCTACAATGGGGGTAACTTATCCCTTGGCCAAAGACATGGCATTCCCACAGATTTTGCATGATGATGTACCCTAAGGATATTGTCGGGTGTCCAGTCATTAATGCGTGTACTACTAGAATCTCTTGTGGTTTCACATATGTGGTGTCTTGATGACGTGGAAGTATGTTAAAGATAACAAACTTCCACATAACTTTGGCTAAAGGGCATAAATCACCTCTGTTGAAGGCATTATAGGTTCGGGCAGCTCTAATTGAAATACCAAAAACGGTTGCTATCATTTGATCCCATTGACTAGTCCATTTATTAACTGTACGCATTCTATCCCCCTGGGTATTAGACAATGTCCAGAATTCCATGGGACAAGGTGTTTCGGTGTCAATTAAAAATTCTCCATATAACTTTTCTCTAGTGATTAACACCTCTCTGTTTCCTACCCTTCCCACTAACTCGATATTGTGTTCTTCAGACCTCTCAATCCTACGCATTGTGGCGAACCACTGTTGGACCAAACTAGTATGGATATATGGAAGTTCCCATTGTATGGCTTTAGCCCATCCTAGTCTCTCAAAACACTCTAAATTTTCAAAATTATTAAAATCACTCTCTTTTATGCTATGCTCTATGAGAAACCTAGGGGGTTTACCATTGTTAATGTTTGGTGGAATTTCGGGGAATTCCACATTAAGTGGTTTTTCAAAACGGATATCCCTAGGGTCATGGGTTCTCATTCTAGGTTTTTGGGAGGTTCCAGGACGGTTACCGTTTGCATGATATTGGGTTGACATCTAAAAATAATGCAAAAACCAAGGATTAAAAATGTGGTGTTTTAATATAAATAATGCATGATAATTTTAACACCCTTTTTTCAATAATAATTAACTAATCCTAAGTCGCACCAACAATGTGAGCCCAATCTAACCCTATCAAATGCATGAACTTAAATAATCAATAAAAATATCACCTTTTACGATAAAAAGTTTATAATTGATAAAAAATACGGAAAAATGCATGATTTTTACAGAAGTTTTGTATAAAAAACAATTCTATATTAATTAAATGAACATTTGAAAATTATTAATAACCATTTTTCTATAAAAACCATATAATTCCCAAAAGCTTAATCATGCATGTGTGATAAAACGCAATGAAACTTATGTAGAATGAAGTTTAAGGGATTCTAATGAGTATACCTTGATAATCTTAGCGATGAACACGCGTCGGATCAAAGAATTGACGTAGAAAATACGAATTTTTGATGTTTTTAGGCTTAGAAAATCGAATTCGCCGTCTTCTGGAACTGGAGTTAGGGTTTTGGACTTATGGCAATGATCACTGCCATTTTTATAAGATTTTGAGCGTGTCGTGCCGCAGGGCAAGAGCAGGCCTGCACCCCCCCCCCCCCCCCGGCGCCCGGGCCTCAGGATTTGCGATCTGGGCCGTGCACTGGTCTTGGAACCCTAATTCCTTAATTTTTTAATTTTTACGGGTATTCTCCCCAACTTACGCTCGTATTATCGGGTTAAAATAATTATGTTACATGCTTAAATTTTTATTTTCTGATGCGGGGTTTTATTATTTAATTTAAATCCTAATTCTAAACACAACCAAGTTCAGGAGGATGAATCCTCCCCAACTTAAGTGAGTACACACAAGTAACACAAATAAGCAAATAAACAATTAAACACACTTAAAAACAATTAAATTCAAATAATCAAAATACTCTGGTTTGCCTCCCAGAAAGCGCTAAGTTTTACGTCTTCAGCCAGACGTACTGCTCCTAAACTAATTAATTAACCTTAGGATCTTGTAGTCTGATAATCTCAGATACTAACATATCATTGGTGGCTCATTGAACATATAATTTAAGTGTATGTTCGTTTACTTTAAATGGCTCACCACCTTTTAGGTCCTGTATTTCTACCGCACCGTGTGGGTAGGTATTCGTTACAATAAATGTGCCTGTCCATTTACTTTTTAATTTACCAGGAAATAATCTAAGTCTTGCGTTAAATAACCAAACTTTATTTCCTTTGGTAAATATTTTATTTTTAATCATTCTGTCGTGGAAAACCTTAGTTTTCACTTTATAAATTCTAGCGCTTTCGTAGGCTTCTTTACGAATTTCCAGTTCTTTTAATTGGAATTTCCTATCAACATTGGCATCATGTAAATTAAATTAGTGTTTTTGATTGCCCCTCGGTGTTCTAATTCCACTGGGAGATGGCAAAACTTACCATATACAAGTCTGTATGGTGACTTACCGATTGGTGTTTTAAATGTGGTTCTGTATGCCTATAGAGCATCCTCTAATTTTTGTGACCAATCTTTACGATCAGGTGTGACAGTTTTTTCAAGGATTCTCTTGATCTCTCTATTAGAGATCTCGACTTGTCCACTTGTTTGCAGATGATAAGGTGTTGCTATTCTATGATTAACTCCGTATTGTTTAAGGAGTCTAGCAAAATGTTGATTACTAAAATGTGATCCTCCGTCACTGATAATAGCCCTTGGAATACCGTGTCGTGCTAAAATATTTCTTTTCACAAATTTGCACACAACCCGATTATCATTAGTGCATGTAGCTTCTGCTTCCACCCATTTGGAAACATAATCAACTGCCACTAAGATGTACTCATATCCAAATGATTTAGGGAATGGTACCATAAAATTAATACCCCATAAATCAAATATTTCGACAATTAATATTGGGGTCATAGGCATTTCATTGCTTTTCGCGATGCCACCAGTTTGTTGGCATCTTGTGCATCCCTTAACAAACTGGTAGGCATCCTTAAATATTGCGGGCCAAAAAAAACCCACACTGCAATATTCGGTGGCCAGTTTTCTTTGCGCTGAAATGGCCACAGCATGCATATGCATGGCATTGTTTAAGAATATCTTCGTGTTCCGAGTTCGGGAAACATCTTCTTATAATTTGATCTGCTCCTATTTTAAATAGATCAGGCTCATCCCAAATATATTGCCTTGCTTGAGCATAGAAATATTTTATCTGTTGTGAGTTCCAGTGCGGCAATCTTCCTATTATGAAATAATTAACTAGATTCGCAAACCAGGGAATTTTAGATACAGATAATAATTGGTCATCAGGGAAGGAGTCCCTGATTTGATCAGTTGAGTTCGTTGGGATTAATTGAAGCCTTGATAAATGATCGGCAACAACATTTTCTGTGCCTTTCTTATCTTTAATTTCTAAATCAAACTCTTGCAAAAGAAGGATCCACCGAATCAATCTACGTTGGGCATCCTTCTTTGCCAATAAATGTCTTAAAGCACTGTGATCAGAGTACACAATTACTTTTGCCCCCCAAATATAGGATCTGAATTTATCTAGGGCAAACACTACAGCTAATAGCTCTTTTTTCCGTAGTGGTGTAATTTATTTGTGCTTCATTAAATGTTTTACTTGCATAATAGATGACCACTGGCTTTTTCTCAAATCTTTGTCCTAAAACTGCACCAACTGCATAAGCATTTGCATCGTACATGATCTCAAATGGTTGAGACCAATCCGGAGATTGCAACATTGGCGCTTCGGTTAAAATTGATTTAAGCTTCTCAAATGCTTTCATACAAGCATCATCAAAATTAAACTTGATATCTTTTGAAAGAAGATTGCATAACGGTCTTGAGATCTCACTGAAATCTTTAATGAATCGACGATAAAAACCAGTGTGGCCTAAGAATGATCTTATTCCTTTAACGTTGGTAGGTGGTGGAAGTGAGGAAATTAATTGAACTTTTGCTTTATCTACCTCCATTCCTCTTTCGGACACAATGTGACCTAAGACTACCCCTTCCTTTACCATAAAATGGCTTTTCTCCCAACTTAATACTAAGTTGGTTTCAGTGCATCTCTTTAGGACTTTTTCCAAATGTCCCAGACAATCTTCAAATGTTTTATCAAATATGGAGAAATTGTCCATAAATATTTCAAGAGAACCACCCACCATATCTGAAAAGATAGCCATCATACATCGATGAAATGTGGCAGATGCATTACATAGTCCAAATGGCATCCTTCGGTAGGCAAAGGTGCCATAAGGACAAGTAAATGTGGTTTTCTCTTGATCTTCTGGATGGATTGGGATTTGATTGTAACGAGAATATCCATCCAAGAAACAGTAAAACTTTTGTCCTGCTAATATTTCTGCTATTTGATCTATAAATGGTAGCGGAAAATGATCTTTTGAAGTAGCAACATTAAGTTTTCTGTAATCTATGCAAACCCTCCACCCAGTTTCAGGGCGAGTAGTTATTTTTTCTCCTTCTTCAGTATTAATTACTGTGATTCGGGCACATTTTGGGTTGGACTTACCCACTTACTATCAGATATAAGATATATAATTCCAGCGTCCAACCATTTTAATACTTCCTTCTTAACCGCCTCTCTCAAATTAGGATTCAACCTCCTTTGTGCATCCCGAGCTGGTTTAGCTTCTGGATCAGTAATGATTCGGTGCATACACAAAGAGGGACTGACTCCTTTTAAGTCAGCTATCGTCCACCCTACTGCTACTTTATATTTGACTAACACTTTCAGTAGAGCTTTCTCTTGCTCTTCAGTCAGATCTGATGAAATTATGACAGGCAACGTGTCATTCTGACCTAAAAAGCATATTTCAGATGCGATGGCAGCTCCTTCAATTCTAGAACAGGTGGTTGTTCTATTGAAGGTTTGGCTGACTTGGGTAAATCAGTCAGTAATTTTTCATTCCTATGGGTCCACGGTGGTTGTTTTGACTCCAATGTGGATTCCATGACTACTTCTAACTCATCACACTCAGTATGATTTAACTTGGCTAATTCATTCTCAGCAAAGAATAATTCTGTAGCTTCTTTGGTGTTGATTAACGAACTATGTTGCTGCGCAAGTTCATCCACCATGTCTATAAGATAACATTCTAAATCAATAGCAGAGACACTTGAAGCATTAAATACATTCAGTCTTAATTTCCTATCACCAAAGGCAATATCCACTGCTCATGTCCTACAATTAATTTGTGCATTAATCATGGCTAAGAAAGGTCTGCCTAGGATAATAGCCGGTTGATTGTCTCCTATTGAACTTTCGGTGTCCAACACTAGGAAGTCAACTGGATAGTAAAAATCTTCCACTCTTACTATGACATCTGATAAAATACCTCTTGGGCACTTGGTTGACCGATCTGCCAGTTGTAAGATAATATTAGTTGTCTGTAACTGACCTACATAATGTTTATCAAACAAGTTTCCAGGTAAAATATTAACACTAGCTCCAAGATCAAGTAATGCCTTCTTAATCTGCACATTGCCTATTGTCACTGGAATCAATGGTGATCCAGGATATTTCAGCTGAGGAGGTAGAGAACTAGAAACTACTGCACTCAATAGTTCAGTTAGATTGATCTGCTTTGGGAGCGAGACCTTATACTTTCTTTTCTGAGTACAGAGATCTTTCAAAAACTTGGCATAAGATGGAACCCGTTGAATAGCCTTTATCAGAGGAATATTGATCTTAACTTGATTAAATAAATCCCAAAGATCCTCTGGTTGTGGGCCTCTTTTACCGTAAGGAGAAGATTTTGGATTTTCTAAAGCAGCAGGATAAGGAGGAGGAATTGAATTGTCCTGACTCTTATCCGCCTCCCCAACTTTAGGCGTTGGAATATCTGCTTTAATTGGCTCTTTAAAAGAAACTTTCTTAGGAACCTCTTTCTCCTTTGGATCCTCTTTCTCCTCATACACGACTTCAGTGTTGGTATCTTCTTATGCCTCTTTCTCTTTAGGCGTCTCTATTTTATTGTGTACCTCTCATCCACTTATTAATGTGGTTATCTTAGCTACTTCATTAAATTCGTTAATCTCGTGTTTCTTATCTTTGTTATGATGATGGGCGTGTGAAGGATTGGGAACAATATTGCTAGGAAGCTTCCCCTCCTCACGCCTAGTAAGCGACTCAGCTATCTGACCCATCTTGCGAGTTAATATCTCCATGGTCTTAGTACTGATAACTGATGTTGTTTCATAAATTCATCAAACTTTGCGAATTGCGCAGAAGTCTTATTTGATTCTACTTGAAATTGTGGTTGATCACGATGATTTGACTTATAATATCGCTCATCCTTAGCTGCTGAAGTTGAACCATATTGATATTCTCTCTTGGGTGGTTCATATCTTGGTTTGGATTGATGATCGGTAGGTTGATCGTTTTTCCATCGAAAGTTGGGATGGTTTCTCCATCCCGGATTATATGTTTCCGAAAATGGATTATCCCTTTCTCGATGAGCTCTAAATCCGTAAACTTCATTAGCAAATTCCTCAGTGGATTGCACTTGAGGGCATGCTTCTGAATGATGCCTTGAAAGTTTCATAAAAAACTGAGCCGGTATGAAAGTTCATTACTAGAATATGCAAAATCAGCATTAATTGTTATTTTTAACAGAATCGTACACACCACAAAATAATGACTCTTATTTGAGTTTCAGGGTCAGTAGTGTTATTTTCTGAAGCTCAAGGTTTTTAAAAGTCAAATGAGTGATGAAAACTTTGTTGCTAGCTTTGGTATTTATCAAATTAAAAGATATATTAATACACAATAAATGAGATTAAACTCTCATAACCCTTCTAAAGCTTTTGCTGACCCACGGTTCTCCAATCTCACTATTGTTCATTTTGATTTCATGTCAAATTGAAGAATTAGAGATCAATTTCTTGATAATTACCTCGAAGGGTGAGCGACTTCACCACGTCAGACCAAGGCCAGCAGGCACACCGCACCGCCCATTTCCACCCCCTATCGGCTTCTTCACCATTAAACGGCCTCACCTTTCTCTTTCTGTCTCTCTCTCTCTCTCTCTCTCTCTCTCTCTATATCTCTTAATCTTAATTTTAATGGGTAATGAATATTGAGATAGAAAGATGGTATAGCCAACCTAGAAAGATGAAGAAGGTGGAGAGAGAATGGTTGATGTGACGCTAATGTGTCCAAAAAGATAGAAAATAGTAAATGTAGGTATTACCCACTACCCTTACTGTTGTTTAGTAAGAGTGTTCTAGTAAGTAATTGATCTTTGGGTCAATTTAGCAAGTATGTTGATGTTCAAAGTGTTGATCTTCAAAGTGTTGATGTATCATCTATAGTATAACTGATTTTGTAACAGATTTAAAGAGAAGAATTGGAGCTTTAGTTGAAGTATAATCTGAGTTTGTGAATGTAAATTTATGTAAATGGTAAGAATGGATAAGGTTTGTGTATTTAAAGGACTTGTACATAACCTTACATAATTGTTTTTTACTACAATTGGTGTTTTGATCAACATATTCCAGATGCATGTTGTAGTCAAGATTTTAGTGTAACTTGGTAGTCATTAGAAGTGTTTTAGGGTTAATTTAGTTACCGTTCGTGTGGTCTTAAACCGAAATACTTTGCAATTTTTGAACAAATTGACAGCAAAAATATGTTGTTTTCAAAAAATATATAAAATCAAAAGTATCTTTGTTTTAAGCATTCTATATATCGTTGGAAAGTTGGAATAGTGTACCTTATTTAAGTTTCACTGAAGTGATATAAAAATTGGTTAAAAATGCCATTTTCTACAGCTGGTCATGCAAATGTAGGTGTCAACTTCAAGCTTTAGTTTTGTTTGAACTCATGTGCTTATATAGGTTTTATATGAACATAATGTAGATATTAATACCTTATTAAGGTATAATTGAGATTTGGGACTTGTGTTTACTTAAGTGTTTCGATTAGACCCCTTGGAAACATGAATTTATTTGGAGATATGGGTTGCGTCTCAATGCTTTATGGTTTGATGATATGAACTTGAGCCAAGTAGCTTGATATAGTTTAATTGGCGAGTGATTGATTAACTTTCTATACATTCATATATGTGTATTGAAGCATGTTTTTATTTATTGAGGACTTGTTTATACATCACTTGTGACTCATATCATGTTTGTTGAACTACAGAAACTTGTGCATTGTACACGATTATGCTATTGACATCTGGATCTATTGAATTCATCTAGACTTAACCGTGAAACTAAATCTGTTAGTCACATACACATAGAACTGAGATGCATCATTGTCACTTGTACAGTGAGTGTGGTATACCGTTGTGGCTTTCGTGAGGTTACAACAGAATAAACTCTGTTACTTGACACTTGATTTGTGCTTCAATATGACTGCTACTTTTGAACTTGGATCCGCATTGTTATTTGGTCATATATATGATATGTAAATTGTTGATCTTGAACTCACTAAGTTTTTACTTACCCATTGAGATTAGTAGATTTTCAGGATAGAAAGGTAAAGAAATGGATAGTCTTCAAGTAAACTCTGATTTGAGGTGAAGCTTAGAGTCACACTTGTGGTATTAGTCTTGAATATATGTTGTTTTGGTTGGTTTAGTTAGACAAATTTCCGCAACAAAGGCTTCTAATCACTTCAGATTAGAACCCGATTCTGAAAATGAATCTTTCCGAAATTCCTGCCCTTAATTTAACTCCAAGAATATCTTGAAAAAGAGCGTTTTATTTTCATAAGTTTTTTCTTTAGATATGTTTTATGTAAGTTGACTAACATTTTCCGAGAATATATTGAAAAAGAGGGAGTTTCAGACACACTCTGAAGATGATATCTTTTTTCATAAAAATGTGTACAATTTTTTACTTAAATAATTTTGTGCACACTAAAAAGATTTTTGAGCTGAAAAGAAAATTTTTTTATGGATTTTAATTTCTGATTCTCTGAGTATAGCATTGAGATTTATTGTTCTAATCTCTTTACTTTTGATAATCTCATTGCTTCAGAGATTCTTTTCGTTATTCTCCCATGCATTTTTAATTCTTCAATTGTCCCATATTCTCCCATGACCTAATTCTTTCATGAAAATATGATTCATTTCATATTTTATATCAGATTTTAATTTCATTTTGATATCTCCCAAATCATCTTTCCCTAAACGCAATCTGTAATTCATTTCCTAATTTATTTGAGCTGAAACTGCTAATTACAAATACCTCTTCTCTTGTTAAAACTGTGATACCCCATGAGGTGAAAAGCTGAGCAACATTGTTATATCTTTCATATGATTTTGCTGACTTCGATAATGCGTCAAATTGTGTTATAGGCATATATATATTTCACTTCTATGATCTAACCATAATCGGAAGACCTAAACAAGGAGCAAACCATCTGTAGTTTATGTGGGTGAGGGTTCCTTAGGTCTATTAGTTGAGAAGTGTCAGTTATGTTATCACGGGATACTGAATGGGTTAGCCAGAGATAAAATGTAAATGAGAGGGGTATATTGACAGGATATGGTGGTGCATCGAATCATACTTTCACTATAAAGCTGACTGAATTTATTTCTGAAAAAGTGAGCTGGTGGGAGCTTAGTTGAAAAATGATGAGAATTGACAGTTGAGAAAGACTTTGAAGAAAAAAATAATCCTACCTATACTATGTCGACTGGTTAACACGCATAATCTATCAAGCCCTAGGCAACTTGATATTGAATAAGACGTCATGGACTCAGTGACGCATGCACTTAACCCCACCAACTACTCAGTTATCTCTCAAAATATTTTTATTTCAATAATCACGGAGATATAGCACATTTCTATCGATATATCATTTGGATATTATTGATATTGAAACAAGGAAGACATTTGTGCCTGACTCCGACTTCATTTGTATGCACTTCGTGTCTAGAGCTGATTATATACACTTTTAGGACACATCGAGTCTGACAGTCAGCGTGACTATAAACTGTTAGTCCAAAGACTCTTTCATGATAAAAGATTTCACGATGACTATTTGGAAATCCTATCGGTGTTAACATCACGCCAACACTGAAAGTAGGTCACATAGATTATGTCTATTGTGCAAGCAAACAGGAATCCTAGGACATGGACTCGGTACTTACAAATGAATGTGTTTCATTTTTCTCAAGTTAAGTTGAAAAGCTTTGACTTTGTTTCTGTAAAAAGAGGAAATATCATTTGATGGGGAGTGATAAATTTGTTTAAAATAGGGGGAAAGATCATTTATGTTAGAAAGGTTTTTTTTTAAGGGGGAGAGTGAGAAATAGAGTTTGTAATAATTCTAAGGTGGCGTTTGGTTCGCAAATTTTTTTCTCTGGGATTTGCATTTTTTTCAAAGGATTTGCATTATTCAGTATTTGCATTTGTCAGGATTTTGTCAAATAATCTGCATTATCTTAATAGAAAAAATTTCCTATTTTGAAGAATGCAAGGTAACTGGGATTTAAAATCCTAGGGGGAGGCTTGGTTTTTAAATTACAAAGAAAGAAGGGATTTATGAAATCCTAGGATTTTAAATCCTTACCGAAATCTGTGAACCAAACACGGGATTTTAAATGCACATCCCAGTGAATCCCAGGAAATCCGCGAACCAAACGCCCCCTAAGTTGTAATTGTTGTTGTACTGCAATTGTAATTTCGCTGCATTTGCGTCTCTGAAAATTTTTCATGATGTTTATAACTCAATGATCATCATGAGGGGTTGAAGACAATTGTGTCAACTGTAGAAGAGTTCAAGACAATTGTGACAACTGCAGAAGAGTTAAAAATGAAAGATGATTTGTTGTTTTGATTGATCAATGGGAGAATCAAATTATATTCATGATTCAAGGGGGAGAGTCTGTTCATAAGAAAATAGAATATTAGAGAAGAAGATATATGAAGATCAGAGACACTGAAGAATTTTTATTTGAAGACTCAGAGATCAGAGAAGAAGAGAAGAGAAAAGGTTTTGATGATTTTTAGATATTAATTTTGTATTTGTAAAGTCATTGCAATGCACTTCAATTGTAAATTGTTTTTCATCTCTAAGGGGGAGATTTTTTGGTACAAAATTATAGAGGTGAAAAACAATATTGTGAAAATGCAAGGACTAAACATGTCATATAGGTTAAAGTTAGGTAGTTATTATAAAAGGAAATTCCCTTGGAATTTTCCTAAGTCTATGAGAACTCTCATTTCAAATGTGTGTATTCAAAGGTATATTTTGAGAGTAATCATTCAATCAAAGCAAGTTTTGTGTTCAATGTTGCTGATTCACCTAGATCTTGACTTCACAGTTGCTACTAACAGAATATGTGTATGTAAGTTGAAAACTTATGAAATGAAAATGAAAAAAAATTTTAAATGAAATATTTGGAGTCATTACTTATGTGAATTGCAGGATGTTTGAGTCCTCCACCAAAGAAAAGTATAGTTGTAGGAAAGGTGAAAAAAGATGAACCATGTCGGCTCCTAGATGGGTAAAGTAGAATTAATTGGTAGTGGTCCTCGTAGAGTACTGTTTGGTAGGGTTTACTTAAGAATGAATTTCGACTTATGAGAGCTACCGAGCAACTGCTATCAAGCGTGGTTTTATTTATTGGTAGATTTATATGATGTTTTTAGGTTTATTTGTTAGGTTTTTGTCAAAAAAAAAAATTTTGTAGTCAAAACTAGTTTTAAATCTAAAAGTTAGAATTGCTAAGTTCATTAGTTCGATTTTTGAAATACAATTTCAATATAGATTCAACATATAAAAGAAACGGTCTTATTCAACGCCAACACTTATCAATGAGTATTAACTTATCACTTATGTAAAGAAAAACACTTAAGACTATCTAATGGAGTTACTTTCAATAAGCATTACGACAATGGCTCAATATTTTGGAGTGAGATGATTCAATTGGTGAATGTTTGATACAAAGCTTTTACCATCTCATATATTTCTTTAATTAATCATTTGTGTGGCTTTGACAATTAATGTTGAAATTTATAAGAGGCTCACAATCTCTCATTACCAAATGTCTTTGTTTTTTAGATTATGTTGATAAGGATATGCTAAGGATTGGAGAGTACTTTCAAAAATATGCTCCTATGGTCCAACCAGATCCGAACGGACCTACCTAGGAAGCAACCCCACTGGAAGAGGAACCCTTATTAGGTCTAGAAGAACAGTAGCTTGGGGTTGCTAGTCCGAGGGGAGAGTCAAGGGAAATTTTGGAGAGAGGTAAAATAAGGACATCCACTGTATTAAAATCTGAGACAAAATCTGCTACTTATTTTTAAGGGAGGTGATTTAAGGGAGGTGATGCAAATGATATTAGTGATGTTTAATTTTATGACGACGGAGCTACTTCTTTGAATTTGGATGATGTTGTGGGGAGAATACGAGAAGGTGATGGAAAAGATGAGTGATTGATGGTTGAACAAGCACTAAAAGAAAAAGGAAGTGTTACCCAAACCGGGCAACCACATATGCTACTGGTTGAGTCCTAGTAATGAAAAAGACGCCAGTCTCCCACTAATGTAGCCACTATTCTCTCAAAAGAAGATTGTTTTAACTTCTCACGGGGATGAAACACAGTTACTATCTAGTGCTCATTTGAAGTATGTGAATATTGAAATTAGATGACAATTGCCCCTGTCCTCACCTATCACTCATGCAAAGTCTCTAAATCCTCACCTTTCAGTGCATAGGAAACTTGCATCGCTTGTCTCTGTGAACACAAATGCCAAAGGAGTTTGTCTCCCAGCTTCAAAATCTAAATTGATACCCACTAGTACTTCACGATGACTATGTGGAAGTCGTTCCATAGTTAACATTAAGGCCAGCAATGAAAAATGCCATGATGTTGTCTCAACAATCATGACAACAGGTAGGGTTGTTCAATGGTTTGGTTTTGGGGTTATTCTGTTTCCTTGGTTTTAGAGGTAAAGCTTAAAACCAAACCAAACCGATTTTAGATGAACCAAACCAAACTTAAAACTAAATCTAAATCGGTTTGGTTCGAAAATCGAGAAAGCCAAATTCCTGGAAAATTAATTTCAACAAACAATAAAACCAATTACATATATACACATTCTTAGTTTGATTTTCTGTTTTGTTGTTGAGGGTTGATGCTATTGTTCTTCTCTGTTTTCCAGCAACAATCAACACAACTCCAAGAGTTGTATGTCTTGAAGTGTATCTCGATCACACAACACACTAATTACTTAATTTATATTTACTAGTTTATTGTTTCTGCTATGAGACTCAACTTAAAGCTGAGTTACGGACTCACAAACACACGCACGTTCTGTTTCACATATTATATTACAGCAATCGAAAGGACTAATGATTTATAGATAGTTATTATTTAGGTGTCCATTTGTTCTCCATTTGATAGATTTATAAGCTCAAGTGGTAAGATCACCCATTTATGGGAGGACGGTGGTTCGATTCCACTTGGATCTTTACATACTTTCAAACAAAGTTATTAACCTGATATAATAACATGTTCTATTTATAATGTAGTGTTTTTTGATGCAACAACATAACACATGATTGTAGTATACTAGTATTTGAGGGGGAAACCATATTGAAGTTGTTGATCATTATCTAGTTAGTGTAATTGATCATAAACTAGCAGCAAACTACAGCTTCTGTTGACAGAAAGAATTTCAAAGTGTTAGCTCAAATCTGATAAAAGGTTTCACATTAACACATGATACATGGGATTCGACTCATCACTTGAAATAGGTAGTGATTTCTTTTTTTTTTTACTATGATGCCAGCTATGATTTTCTCTTTCTCTTGGTGCATCTATTAGTTCAGTTTCCATTTTATGGTCATGATTTTCACATGTACCAGCAGTACCCATTTTTCTGTCAAAGTGTTAGCTCAAATCTGACAAAAGGTTTCATTCTCAAGCAATGCACCACCAAAAAGTATCGATTGACCATGGTGATTCACCCCAATAAACGGAGCGAATGGCATCTTAAATTTGTTAGTCATATATGTAACATCAAACACAACTACATCTCCAAATTTTACATAAGCATCTCTTGATCTCCCATCAGCCCAAAAAATATTTCTAGGAGAACCATCATCAAACAAGTCTATTTCAAAATACTGGTTAAATTCTGTTGATGCTTTGTACTGTTTTCATTGTTCAATCAGAATATCGGCACATTGTTTTGAGGTGACATCAGCATCATACGGAGATTTCAATGCATTTACAGCTTTTTTTATTTGAGATGGTCTTAACCCGTGTTGGGAATATATAATACAGATGAAACAATTATATTGTATATAATTGTAAATACTCAATAGATTAGGGGTTATATGTGTAAATACACAATACTTGTGTATTGTGTATAAATAGAAGTGTATGGTTCTGTTTGTAGGGGATGCTAGAAATCTCAGATTACAAACACACATACGGTTGCATGTTGATAGAGAGAAGAGAAGTGCTTTGCAAGAAAGCCATGAACTCAATGTAATATCTTTCTACTCAATTAAAGTTTTATGTGTTTGTGATAATTGTTCATATGATTGTATTAATGTTGATATGAATTGCATGAAAAGTGAATTCACAATTGGTATCAAAGCCTAATATGGCTGAATTTGAGTAAAATTTGAATCTGAAATCGTTTTTTTTTTTAAGAACACTGTTATATTAAATTTTTTTTTTTTTGAAAATTCGAAAATCAATTGAGGATTTTGATTTTTGGATGAAATGTTCTGCAAATTGGAACGAAGGTGGAGCATTTAAGGTCGAATCTATTGTGATAAACATCATATTAATTCCAAACACACACGATTTAATTTGGATTTTACTGAATTTTTGAAAAAGTGTGTGTTCTTGAGGTTTTTTGATCGATTTTTGGATTTTAATCTGAAATTAGCCAAAGTTATTTTTCAAAAAGTGTTTGTGTGTGAAACCCGCAGGTTCGATTTTATTATGGAATCAATTTGTGGATTTTTGTTGAAAATTGAATTTTTGAAGTTGATTTTTGAAATATTCAGTTGAAACTCGGGCAAAGGTACAATCAATGCTTCAATCGAGTTTTATGAAGTTGTTATTCGAGTTTGTCTGTGTTTCATTCGAGTTTTATAAACCTATCAACCGAGAAAACATAAGTATTAATCGAGTTGCATAAGGAACCATTCGAGTTTAGTCTCTATTCATTCGAGTTTCATCTAAGTCCATTCAATTTCATTCGACTTTGCTTGGTGCTTTGACCGAGTTTTATCAATGCTTTGATCGAGTTTGGTCCCATGTTATTCGAGTTTCATACTTCGTTGACCGAGTTTAATAAGGCTTTGACCGAGTTTAACTTCTTTGTAATTCGAGTTGATTTCTATTTCATTCGAGTTCAACATAACTTCATTCGAGTTGAACATCATATCATTCGAGTTTGATACTTCATCATTCGAGTTTGATCCTTTATAATTCGAGTTTCGTCTTTCTTTGATCGAGTTTCAACCTTAATAATCCGAGTTTGATCATTACATATTCGAGTTTCATATTATATCATTCGAGTTTCATATTATATCATTCGAGTTTCATAAATCATCATTCGAGTTTTGACTGAATAACCTTTATTGCTTAAATTGACCATAACTTTTGACTGGAACATCGTTAGAAGGCCTACCATACGTCATATCGAAGCTTGAACAGAGATCTATATTTCTAGAACAGGCACAGCCGGTTCAGTAAATTTTCGAGGCCTAATTCCACTCCTAAAATTTCAACGTCAAAAAGTCAAATCAGAGTTGATTTTTTAACAAATTAATCATTCAAGATTCATTTTTCTTCAATCAAGATTCATTCAAATTTTCATAAGTCCATAAAAGATCTTGGAAGATTCATTTTTCTGCAATTCATAATGGTGTTTGAACAATTTTCAAAGTCTGAGCTGATTGTCAAACTTACTGAATCTGATAAGATTCGTAAGAACAATTACGACATTCTCGTTCAGTTAAATACTGATAAATATTTGGCGTTACGTGACGTACACATACTGAATGAAAAAATTCAAAGCTTAAAAGAAAAACAAAACTATGAGAGTTGTGCTCATCAATTGAAAATATCTGAATTACTTAAAGAACTTGATGAGCTGAAACAAGAAAATTTTTAGAATGCAACTCAACTGAAATATCTGTTGCCTGAAAGATCTGATCTTTACAAGAAAGTTAAGGATCTTGAAGATACACTTTCTAAGACAAAACAAGCTGATCAGAATTGTAAACAAACATGAAGAAATTTTTGCTCTTCAACAAGAGTTGTCTTTAACTAAAGATTTGATTGAGAAGGAAAGACATGAGTTCTTACTTAAAGAACAAGATTTTAAATCAAAATCTGAATTTTTTGAAGATGAAAGACAAATGTTCTTAATCAAAGAACAATCTTTTAAATCTGATTACCAATCATTTGATCATGACAGAAATTCAAATTTAGTCATTATCAAAAGTTTGGAAGATCAGATACTTCATCTTACAAAACAATTACTTGTGTTTACTTCATCAACTGAGTCAAAGGTTAAGACCCCTTCTTCAGTGTGTTTAAAATCCAATGTTGATAACTCTGGTTTGTCTTCTGAAAGTGAAGTGAATCTAACTAACTCTGTTAAGTTTGATTCATCTTCAGATCTGAAACTTAAGTATCTTCTCAAGATACATAAAGGCAAAGACAAAATCTTTGAACAACTTCCGGTCAAGATTTACACTGGTGAATCTTCGAAGTCAAATTTTCCTAAAGTTTCTGAAAATACTAGTCATTCTAATCAGAAAACATTTTCACAAAAAATACCAAGTATTATCAGAAACAGGCAAGAACCGGACAGTTTTTCAAAAAGAAGAGTTCGCAAAAGTCTGATCATTCAAATTCAAGTTTCTTTAGAAATTCAGATATTCAATTTTCTCATACTCAAAGAAATTTGTTTTCTGCTTTTGAAAGAGAAGCTGATAGTTATAACTTGCAATGGGTACCTAAACCCAAGTACAAGTGGGTACCAAAACCCGTTTTGAAATGGGTACCCAAGAGCGCTAACAAGTCTTCCAAATCTGTTTGGATACCAAAGACATCTTAAATTTTGCAGGTTATAGGTTTCTTATCATTTCAGATAAGGACCCGTTCTTCATTTCAATAGGCTCTTGATTACATCAGATCAAGACCCGTGTTTCAATTCAAGATGGTTTTTAGTCATATCAGACTAGAACCCAGACTTCATCTCAAGAGGCTTCTGATCACTTCAGATTAGAACCCGATCTTAACTGAAATTGGATTTTGTACTTTTAAGTACAGAACCCAAGCTAATGGTTTTCAGTTACTTCAGACTGAAACCCAAGCTTATGCGACAAATGGCTTCTAATCACTTCCGATTAGAACCCGAGTCTGAAAGACAAATATTTCTGGAATTCCTGCCCTGAATTCAACTCTAAAGTTGCATTGATTTAGAGAGAGTTTTATTTTTGTAATTTTTTGCTCCTGATTAATTCTCTTTGAGTTAACTAACTGTGTGTGCTTATTTCTAGGGGGAGTTTCGGACGCACTTTGACGATGACATTTTTCAAAACTGTGTGTGATTTTTCACGAAAATATTTGATACACACATAAAAAGAGTTTTTGAGCTGAAAATAAAATTTTTTTTTATGAATCTCTGAATCTATCATTCAGATTAATTGATCTAATCTCTTTGATTTTCATAATCTCATTTCTTCTGAGATTCTTTTTGTTAAAACTCTTCCAATTTATACTGGATCTCACGTTATCTCCCATGTACTAATTCTTTCAAGAAAATCTTATTCTTTTCATATCATATATCAGATTTTCCATTTCATTCTGATATCTCCCAAAATTATCTGAATATCATCTCCAATATCATATAAGTTGGATTTCATCATATCTCATGACCTTTCAAAGCTGGAAATCTTTCTGCTGACTCCGATTATGCACCAATCTGAGTGATAGGCATAAATATCGCTTCTATGGTCTAACCAGAACCGGAAGACCTACCCAAGAAGCAAACCATCTATAGATTGTGCGGGTGAGGGTTCTTTAGGTTTATTAGTTGAGAAGTGTCAGTTATCACGGGATACTGATAGGGTCGAGCAGAGATAAAATGTAAATGAGAGGGATATCTATATTGAAAGGAGATGGTGGTGCATCAGATCATGCTTTTGCTATAAAGCTGGCTGAATTCATTTCTCAAAAGTGAGCCGGAGGGAGCTTAGTTGAAAAATGCTGAGTGCTGAGAGTTGAGAGTTGAGAAAGGATTAAAAGAAAAGAAAATCCTACCTACACTGTGCCGGTTGGGTAATCCACATAATCTATCAAGCCCTAGGCGACTTGATATTGAAAAAGACGTCATGGACCCAGTGACGCATGCACTTAACCCCACCAACCACTCAGTTATCTCTCAAAATATTTCTGTTTCAATAATCACGGAGATATTGCTCATTTTTATCGATATATCATTTGGATATTATTGATATTGAAACAAGGAAGACATTTGCTCCGGTCTCCAATTTCATTTGATGCACATTATGTCTAGAGCTTATAATATACACTTTTAGGACACATCGAGTCTGACAGTCTGCGTGACTATAAACAGCTGGTCCATAGTGACTAAGCCGCACTACTACATTTTGAAGCTAATGCAACACTTTTGATGCAACACATTTAAAAACTGTTGCTTTTTTATTTAAGTTCCCTCTACAGCAACACATTGACAAAAAGTGTTGCATATAATGATTTAATGCAACACTTTTTTTAAAGTGTTGCCATTTTTACTAAAAAAATGCAACATTTTTCTAAAGTGTTGCAATTTTTACTAAAAAGTGCAACATTTATTTAAAGTGTTGCATATTTCAATAAAAAATGCAACACATTTTTAGAGTGTTGCATTTGTAGTGAAAAAAAAGCAACACATTTTTAGAGTGTTGCATTTATAATGAAAAAAATGCAACACATTTTAGAGTATTGCATCTATAATGAAAAAAATGCAACACATTTTTAAAAAAACATTTTTTTGAGTGTTGCATTTATAATGAAAAAAATATGACGTGTTTTTAAGTGTTAATACTATTTTTTCTTGTTTTGTAATTTTGATTAAAAAATACACATAAAAGTTCTATGCCTGATTTCTTAGGATTAACAAAATACAAGATTTGATAATACATGTTTTATTTTTTATATTTAAATTTAGAGGGTAATATTTAGAAATTAAATTGGTTAAGAAAATAACAACCTACTTTAACTTTGTTTTCTTATTGTGGCAATTAAATTTTTATATATTGTTTGAAAATAAATAATTGTTGTTTGCCGGTTAAATACATAATATTATTTGAGAATAATTTATGAGATTGCTTAAAAAAATTGCTTGTTATTTTTAACAATTCACCCATCTAAAAAACCTTGCAACTTAGGATCGGGTCGGGTCGGTTCAATTATAATGAAAAAAATGCAACACATTTTTAAAAATATATAACATTTTTTGAGTGTTGTATTTAGAATGAAAAAAATATCACATGTTTCACTACTACAAAACCTCTATTCAAGCCCCTTTATTATAACCAGGTTAAGGGAAAAAAAAGCTTATAAAACATGGCTACAACTTAATCCCGTGTTTTTTAAACACATAAAGCCCGGGTTTTTTCAAAAATCGGGTCATATTTACAACAGAAAGACAACACACCTTTTTATAAAAGTAATATAGTCTGGTTATTTTATAAAAACCGGGATTAATTGCTGAGTACAATTTTTCTTTTTTGACATTAGCCGTCCTAAGGGTGCGTTTGGTACAGAGAAATGAACCAGAAAAATGGAAATAAGAAGAAATTCCCATTTTTGTTTTGACATGATAAATACAAAATGAGAATTAAATTAATTCCTTTTCTTTGATTTTGATTCCCTTTCATGTGTGTTGTGAACGTCTCCCCCCTCTCCCCCACCCCCCGCCCCCCCAAAAAAAAAACCCTTCAGCCTATTTTCATTTGCACGTTACTCCCTTCTACTTCTCTCTCTTCCTCCCTCTCTTCGATCTCTAGATAGAAAAACAGCAGCCATCAATCTTCGGCGACCCCCTTCCAGACACCGATGACCGTCGTCGAGTTCTCATCAGTCATCAGTCTCGGCGGCAGTGGTTTGCTGTTGTTTTCGTTTTCCTTCTCTCAACGACGACTTTGTGTTGCTTTCCCTAACCTTCTCTAGACGGCGGCTCCTTCTCTCAGCAGCGACGGTCTCTACAAACCCTAGCGACGTCGGCTTTTGTTTCTTTCCTTATTCTTCTATGGACGGCAACGACAGCATCTCGGTATTGGGATCTCTCGACGATGGCGGCAGATCGATCAAGGTATCTTTCTCCTTCTCTATTTGTCTTTTGGGCTCATTTACGTTAAAACACTATTTTCAGATTTGGTATTAGGTTGACACCTAGATTATGTTCAAATTTAATGTTTCATTTGAAAGGTTTAAGATTATATTGTAGTTTCAAAATTATGTTCAAAATTTATTGTTTGATTTTTTAAATTTCGGATTTATGTTGTGGCTTCAAAAATCAGATAATGCATCATAAAAAACATTTCAAGATGTATGAATGCAAAACCGTATTAGATTGTTTTTACTTTACAGTATCTTGACCATTAATTCTTTAATTGAATTCCTGACTTCTTGAACATATATAGTTGTAAAATGAAATACTCATCAAGTTAATTTTAAGTCATTGTGTGAAAGAGATGCTTGTTTAAGTTTAGGTTCCAATAAGTTAATTTAAAATTTTATGAATTGAATACATTTTCTTTGTGTTCAACATAAGTTCATCAAAGCATCAACCATCAAGTATTTATAACAGTCCCAAAAGAGACAGATATCTTATTTTTTGAGGTCCATAATACTTATATGCGCATTTGATATTGGATTTATTACAAAAATAGAAGTTTAGTAATTAGTACAAGCATGATCATTGTTAGAATTTTAAGTCATGAAAGTTTTGGAATTGCGGCATTTATGGGATATACATGTAGCTCATAGATCTCCAATGTCAAATGGGTTTTAAAGATAATAGATTTTGATTAATATAACTTTTGTTCTTGCAGATGTATTGACTCTGAAAATCTGATCTTTATGTATGAACTTTTAGAGCAAACTTAGTATTATTGTATATGTCAAAACTTCTGCCAAATGATTCCGAGTCTCTGACTAGCAACAATTTTCATCTATTTATATGTGCATATGTATTGTGTGTTTTAAATGAAAGTTGCTGCAGCAACAATGTGTACATATATATATATATGTCCAGTGCCATGGTTCTTGTTTTCTTCCAAAATTTATTAGCTTGTATAATGTCTCAATTATCTCAATGTTGTTACTGCAATTGATTCTGACATATATTCTCTTCTTTCATAATTATTGTTGTCTATTTGTATCAGTCCAGATTCTTTAGAATGTCATCCTTTAGCTGTTATCATCAATGTTTTTTTTCCCAACCAAGAATATTTCACATAACTGTTCTTTTTAGGGCTGTTTGTTGAATATTCTTATGCATAAATTTGGCCAACAGCTTTGACATTATTTTCTCACTAATTTGGAAATATTTCCTACAGACCACCATATTGGGGCTCATTCTATTTGCTGTTGGGGACTATTCTTTTGTGGTTGTCACAAACACACACATGCTACACACTTAGTATTTCTTTTTTATATATTTACACGTTTAGGGAATGGCTGTTGCTTTGCTGTCACTGCCGGTCTTCTTTCTTTCTGGTTTCAGGCCACAAACACATTCCACACACACCTAACTTATTTTTCTAATTTAAATGTTGAGGGCCTGCTGGTTCTTATTTGTGGCCATTTAACACCTAGCGCACACTAGGAGGATGATACATTTCGAGAGTCATGGAAAAACTAAGGGGCCGGCCAGCACACATTAATACTAAAAGACTTGCAACAATATACACAAGTCCGGGACTCGTACCAAAAAAAAAAAAAAGAACCTACGGCCACTGCTTATTCCAGCACCCAATTATTCATTTTAAAATTCAAATTAATGCTAGATAAATGATCATTGATGCTTATCAGACGCAAAATAGAACTAGGTGCAGGACTTTTCTAAGTCCTTGACTTTTGAATTTAAACTCCATTTCAAGACACAAAAATGATAGAATCAAAAATTAAACCTTATCCCAACACATACAAGATTTTTCTTCTATGTTTGCAACACTAAATGATAATAAATTTTGGAAATTTATGAACCCATATGGATTCCAGAAACCGTAAGCTTTGAAAGAGTCAACAGGAAACAAAATATAAACTTGATGCTTGAACTTGTTTGATGATCCTTTAAAGTCAGGTTGTTATATAACGAGCTGAACTCGCTCATCTCTTGCGGTTATTTAATTCTGGGTTTGTTAGTTTTTATAGTTAGACTATTTTGTGTCAGATAGATTAGAGTCTGGATCAGTTGTAATTCTTCATGAGAAATCTAAATTACATGTTTATTTGTAAGGGTTGCTAATTGATCTAGTTGATAACACAGGGACATGTGGCTTCCCTTTGTGAAAGAGAGCCAGGAAAATGTCGGCCCTTTTCATCGGTATCTGCAGGGGGATATTGAAGAGGAAAAAGGCTGCATCTGAAGCTCCTGCAGGTAAGCAATATTGAATAGATGTATCTAATCTGAATTCCTGTTGTCGAACAAAAAAGTGGCATGATGAACTGGTTATGTAATTGGTAAAATGGGTATTTGTTATTATGGGTCAAAATAGATTGATTCGGGTTGACCTGCCATCAAGATTGTCTATTATTTACAAAAAAATGAAAGAAATAATTAAGTTTATCGTTACGATAATAAATAATTATTTTAAAAAAAACAATATACAATGTTGTAGGCATTTGAATACATTCTGGGTTTATAGTCTTCATATCACTTAAGCATGTTAGTGATAATACATGCCCCTTGTTAAGCTACCAAACCAACCATAAAGAGTCTGTAAGGAGAGTGCAACCAAAAGCCATTAGGTTGTCATTTTATTATGGGATAACTGCGTAAAAAACCCCAAACTTGTCGGTTTTTTGTGATTAAAACCCAAAATCATTTTTCGTTGCATAGAAAACCCCAAACTAACTAAAAATTCGTAAATTAAGGTTTTATCAATGGGTAACCAGTTGAAACCAGTTATTAATCCTACGTGGACCGGTAAATAACCTACGTAGAATAAATTTTAATTGTTGAAACCGGTTGTCAAGTATTACACATCATTTAAACCACCGTTGATAAATTTTAATTGTACTTTTTAAACGGAAATACATCATTAACGGGGGTTTAAATGATGTGTAATACTTGGCAACCAGTTTCAACAATTAAAATTTATTTCACGTAAGTTATTTACCGGTCCACGTAGGATTTAAAACCGGTTTCAACCGGTTACCCATTGATAAAACCTTGATTTACTGATTTTTAGTTAGTTCGGGGTTTTTTATGCAACGGAAAATGGTTTGGGGTTTTAATCACAAAAAACTGACTAGTTTGTGGTTTTTTGCGCAATTATCCCTTTTATTATTATTACTATTAAAGAATTTGTTTAAAATTGGTCCAACTAATTTTATTTTAAGTAATAGACTTTCCCTCTAGTTTAGAAAACACACTAACGATATGGTATATATTGTATGTGTTTTCATATGTTGCAGGTTAGTTACTTTCTTTTGACATATGCAAAGTGATCGACGGAAGGAGAGTTGTAAATGATAAGCGTCGGTTTCGTATGAAAGAAGCTACAAGAAGAGGAATTGAATATGCATTCCCAAGATTGTAATTTATTTTTTTGTTGTATCCCTTATACATTTGGTGATCCTTATTTTGGTTGTAGACGTTTATATACTTGAAATACTTTTTGATCGATATGTTATGAAATGATATTATTTTGTTAAATTGAATTGTAAGTAGAAAAACTATCACGAAGCAATTAAATAAATATTTTTTGCATTAAATTTAAAAAATAATGAATGTATTTCTTTTGTCTAGAAATTATTGCATTTATGTAATTAAAAACAATAATAAAGTGTTGCAATAGATTGATAATGGTGTTGCGTTTACATAATGACATTTGATAAGTGTTGCATTTGATAAGTAAAGTGTTGCTATAAGTTGGTAACAATAAATTAAAAGTGTTGCTTTAGAGTATAAAAAGTGTTGCATTTAAAAAGTGTTGCATTTATAAAATAATGGCAGCACATTAAAAAGTGTTGCTTTAGAATATAAAAAGTGTTGCATGTAAAAAGTGTTGCATTTATAAAATAATTGCAACACTTTTGAATAGTGTTGCATTATCTAGTGAAAGTGTCGCTTTAGACCTAAGGCGACGTTGGCTAAGGTGGCACTACATAAAGTGTCGCATTAGGCCTATAGCAACAATTTTAAGGCCTAACACAACACTTTTCCCATGTTGCTTTAGGTTCATTTTGTAGTAGTGCCGGAACAAATAAGAGTGGTTCTTACATGTTAAAGGATTTCACGATGACTATTTGGAAATCCTACCAGTGTTAACATCACGCCAACGCTGAAAGTAGGTCACATAGATTATGTCTATTGTGCAAACAGGAATCCTATATGGACCTGGACTCGTTATCTCACAAAATGAATGTGTTTTATTTTCCCCAAAGTTGAAAAGCTTTGTTTTTAAAAAGATGTAGTTTCAATTCGAGGGGGAGTGAGAGAGATTTATTTAGTATAGGGGGAGTTTGAGGGGGAGAAAATCAATTTGTAATAAATTCTGAGTTGTAATTGTTGTTGTATTTCACCTACTGTAATCTCTGAAGATTTTGCATGATGTTCATATTTCTTATGATCATCATGAGGGGGAGAAAAGCTAGAGTTCAGAGACTAAGTTGAGTAGATTGAAGTCAACTGAAGACAATTGCTACATCATATTAAAAGAATTGATCAAGGGAGAGAATTAAAAAGCTATTCATAATTCAAGGGGGAGTGTAATTACAAGAAAATACAAGAAAAGAGAAGATCAGAGAAGAAGAGATGTGAAGATCAGAGAGAGACAAATAAAGAAAAGAAGAAGATTCAGAGATCAGAGAAAAGAAGAATATTCACGAAAAAGTCCCTGAAATGATCTTTTATCAGAAAATTGATTTCATCTCTAAGGGGGAGATTGTTAGGGACAAGATTTGTAGTGCTGAAATGAATATTACTTTTAATAATTGTGTTCATCTCTAAGGGGGAGAATGTTGGGAATAAATAATAGAGATGAAACAATTATATTGTATATAATTGTAAATACTCAATAGATTAGGGGTTATATGTGTAAATACACAATACTTGTGTATTGTGTATAAATAGAAGTGTATGGTTCTGTTTGTAGGGGATGCTAG
This sequence comes from Centrapalus pauciflorus, assembly GCA_020465985.1. NCBI lineage: Eukaryota > Viridiplantae > Streptophyta > Magnoliopsida > Asterales > Asteraceae > Centrapalus > Centrapalus pauciflorus. The sequence goes on from JAANYP010003426.1 coordinate 45,981, forward strand.
AAATCTCAGATTACAAACACACATACGGTTGCATGTTGATAGAGAGAAAGAGAAGTGCTTTGCAAGAAAGCCATGAACTCAATGTAATATCTTTCTACTCAATTAAAGTTTTATGTGTTTGTGATAATTGTTCATATGATTGTATTAATGTTGATATGAATTGCATGAAAAGTGAATTCACAACCCGGACTCACCAAGTTCCAACATTAATGATTTGCAAGCCATGGAGCGATGAAACTTTCCATGAGACCGGTGTTTCTTTACTTTCGTTGGTGTAGTGCTCAAAACATGATTGTGTGTATCATTATATATATCCACAATCCATTTATCATCTTTTTGTTTAGAAATTCGAAGCTTTGCTTCACACCCGGTTCTTAATTCCCTTCGTTGTTTCTTCAAATACCCACAAGAACTATCACCCTTCAATCTTTTGAAACCTTGTTTGTTGCACACATACATTTTTCGATAAACCTCATTTGTTGTCTTGTTTTTGTAATCCCAATGAATGCGTATACCAAATCCATGTACAAAAGCATACTGATTATAAAACGTATATGCATCGCTAGGTGTATTAAAGACTCTTCCCAAAAAAATATCAATTGTTATGTTCATCTTCATCACATCCAAGATTCAAAGACTCTACATTGGTTTCTTTATCAGATTCGTATTCCAAGTCCTCATTATTGACCAAATAACCATTTGCATCAATATCTTCAATTAAATTAGTTTCGAAGGACTCATTTGATGATCGAGTATTTAAATTCATTACGTTCTCTTGATAAATATTTAGGATGAATACATGATAAAACAATGACATAAAGTTCAATGTTACATCAGCAATTATACCAAATAAAAAGCATAAATCCAGAAGTGAACTTTAAATCCAGGGTGATTATCTAGCAGTGGCAGCAACAAAATAAAAGCCACAACAAATATCATGGTGATTATCCAGCAATGGCAGCAGCAAAATAAAAGCCAAAAACAAATATCATGGTGATTATCTAGCAGTGGCAGCACCAAAATAAAAGCCAAAAACAAATATCATGGTGATTATCTAGCAGTGGCAGCAACAAAATAAATCCAGCAGTGAAAGTTAAACCCAGCAGTGGCAGCATAAAAATAAAGTAACTTAGGAGTGTTTGATGCTTTTAAAATTCATGACCAAACATACATAACACTGCACGCACATATACTTAGCTCATGTTTCTTATTACAAAAGCAAGTGTCTTGCCATTCATGTTTCAACTTAATCATGAAAAAGACATTTTATGAAGAAATGAATTAGAGAAATGACCTGATGTTCCAATTCGATCATGAATAGAAGAAATCGTCTGCTACTTCAACTTGATTATAATGAAACAGGTCTGGTTCGATTTCTTAATGAGCAGGGAGCCGAAAACATCTGGTTCGATCGAAACAGGTCTGCTTCCGTTTTGAGGAGGAACCAAATTGCAGAGATGAATCATTTCGATCGGAATAAGCAATTTTCAAAGCAAGTCTGGTACTCTGGTTCGATTTGGCAGCGCTTTTTTTTTTAATGACCAAAAGGACGTCATTTTGGAGGTTCTATACCCAAGCTTGGGTACATGACAGCCACACACCCACTTTTCCCATATATATAAATCGTGCATCATGATGCGTACACAAATTCATCTTTATTACCCTTTTGCCATTGTAATCTTAGTCATTCATTTTCTAGATCTAACGGTATATATAGGTTCCTAAGTTGCACGATGCACACAGGTGCCCCATAGAATCTATATATATATATATATATATATATATATATATATATATATATATATATATATATATATATATATATATATATATATATATATATATATATATATATATATGTATGTATACTTTTAAATTTCATTTTTAACTTATCTTCTTTTATATTCAAAAATTATGTCTCATTTAAATTTTTGTTTTTTTTTGTTTAATGTCATTACCGTTTTATAACTCTTGGTTCTCTATAATTAATTGTTATTTCATTATTTATTCATAGGTTATAAAGAAGATGAATGATCATCAAAAGTTTTAAATAGTATGGGTTGCAAATAATCCATTTGTTAACCTAAAACATTTTTCTCCTAGAATTTCACCAGTTAGTTTTCTTATTGATTTATTTTTCAAATATCAAGTTTGTTTTTCATCTCTAACACATGTATGTTTATTCTATTTTGTGAAATTGATAAATACTATTTTTATTTTGTGATATTTTATATTTGACAGTGCTATGAATGGACATTTTTGAAGTGACCATCCATGCAAAGAAGTTCTTGACAAATTGATTTTCTGGAAAAAATTTGGTGTGTTCTTCAATCCATACATTGATAATTCTTTTTACGATTAATGATATATTTATTTAAATTATTTCGAATTAAATGTTTTTATTAATAAATTGTTTATGTTGATGTAGGTACTTGATGTGCTTTATATTGATATGTCATATATCCTTAAGGTTCGTTGCTATATATATATATATGTATATATATATATATATATATATATATATATATATATATATATATATATATATATATATATATATATATATATATATATATATATATATATATATATATATATATATATATATATATATATATATATATATATATATATATATATATATATATATAAAAGAACAAAAAACGGGTACGGCAAATGAAATGACTCACGCACTGGATAGAGAGATTTGACTTACTTCCATTTTCTATTGCTATATATATATATATATATATATATATATATATATATATATATATATATATATATATATATATATATATATATATATATATATAGA